>CAUYRT010002881.1:0-49696 GCA_963574885.1 Lepilemur ruficaudatus | reverse complement strand
GTACTTGTACTTATTCCATTTTATAGTTCACACCCTGGGTCATTCACACTACTCTGAAAGGTACATTTCTGAAAAGTTTTTTCTTTATCATCCTGGAAAAAATGCAACCTTTTAATTCCTCAAATAATCATACTGATTATTGGAGAGTATGATGATAACAGAACACAACATTTGCTGAATTTATTCTGTGCCTTTTACATGCTTCATCTCAAGTAATTCTAAAATGACTTTGCTAGGTAGAAGCTATTATTATCAATCCCATTTAACTAAAGAAAAAAATAAAGAAACTTATATAATTTGTCCAAGGTTACACAAATAGTAAATGGTAGGACTGAAAGAAGCTAGAGCTACTTGTCACGAGGGCCCATACTTTTAACCAATATTATATATCTTTATCTATTTTTTAAAGCTATGGTTAAGACATACGTAGCTTTAATTTAGTAATGAACAGTTTTGATTTTGTTTTTACTATCTGAGTGTCTAATTACTACGCTGTTGTTTTCTTTTAAAAATAGTGATATATATTTAATTTGGGAAATGGATATAAAAATAATATTTTCAGCTTAAAATATAATACTTATAATATTTTTAGCTTGAAAGGTTTAATTGTACTTATGATATAGCCTTATAAAGAAAGGATATTTTAAAGAAAGGTACAATAGGATATAGTAGTCCCCTCTTATCCTTGGGAGATACCTTTCAAAACCCCCAGTGGCTGCCTAAAATTGCAGATAGTACCGAACCCTATATATTCTACGTTTCTTCCTATATATACATACCTATGATAAAGTTTAATTTACAAATTAGGTCCACTAAGAGATTAACAATAATAACTAATAATAAAATTGAACAATTATAACAATATACTACAATAAAAGTTATGTGAATGTGGTCTCTCTCTCTCTCAAAAAATCTTACTGTACTGCACTCACCTATTTTTGGTCCGTAGTTAATCTCTAGAACTGAAACCTAAAAAGCAAAACTGTAGATAAGAGGGGGCCCACTATATTTAAAGATTTGATTAAATTTAAATTTGGCATACGTTTAAAATGATGATAAAAGAGTTTCCTCTCTTCTTATTTAGAATGTTATCTTTGACTCCATTTTATTCCTTATTGTATTTTCCTCACTTTTGACAAAATAATACTAGGAAAACTGTATTTCTACTGCACATTGTTAATATTTATTTTTTTCAGCTCACTAATTCAGGTTCAGAGAATAGACAATTTAGTTCATAACAAACCATATCTCATTATGCAAGTACTAACTTGCTTTAGAATTACTGCCTGAGCACCACCTTTCATTTCTGCTATTAACTAGGAAGAGTTCATAAGTGTATCTGTAGGTCAGGTCTAGTAATCCAAACACCCTCAGAAATTCTACTTGTAAACTCACCATAAATTATTACATTTTGGTTTACATATGAAAAGATAACCAGATTGGCTAGAGAAAAGGTTAAGCTAGAGAGTCTTTCTGAATATACAAAATATACGACAAGCCGGTTTGGTAAGGCCCCAGCTCTCTCAACTGACCTTCCATCTAAAGATGGTGACACCAAAATTTTTTATTTCAAGTCTAGTGAGGCTAAGGGGATTCAAAGTAGAAGGAAGCAAATGTAGAAAAATTTGTTGAGGTTTGATTTTATGACTGCTTTTAGAGATATTACCATCAAATTTTAGGAAGGTGCAGATGGTCCCCAGGTTATAACAGTTTGGCTTAAAATTTTTTGTCTTTATAATGAATGATGTGAAAGCGATCATATTCTGTAGAAACCCTGCTTCAATTACCCATACAACCATTCTGTTTTTCACTTTTTGTGCAGTACTCAATAAATTCCATGAGAGAGTCGACATTTTATTATAAAGTAGGCTTTATGTTAGATGATTTTGCCCAACTGTAGGTTAATGTAAGTATTCTGAGCATGTTTAAGATAGGCTATCCTAAACTATGATGCTTGGTAGGTTAGGTGTAATAAATGCATTTTTGATTTATGATATTTTAAATTTGCAATGTATTTACCAGAATGTAATCCCATCTTAAGTCCAGGAGCATCATGTTAAATTAGCACTACTGTCATTGCAGTCACATTAAAAATTATATTGTTCCAAACCATCATTAAGGCTACTAAAAATGTACTCTGCAATTCCCTTATCATTCCTTTGGCTTGGTGGCAATTTCCTATAGTTGTCCTAAAGGCTGAAGTTTGGTTACAATTTCCTATCTCCCTTGGAAATCCTAGTTACTAAGAACAGTCCCAGGTCCCTGAGGAGGTTTACAGGAAACGATTGTCTCTTTCAGAGACACCTTCAACATGTAATGAACATATTACATTAATCTTCAGATTGGGTGGGAATTTTGATTGATTCATCAGATTGAGGCCAATCCTCAATTGTGGTCAAATATGTACAATGACTTTTTGTTAACCACAGTTTATAACTATTTGCTAAAATAAGAATTTAACCTAAGTTTAAACTTTATTATACTTTTATATGCTTTGTTATAATCATGTAAGATATAGACATATCAATAGGTGGCTAAATAAGGAAATATTTGCTATTTAGACTGCTTTCTAAATTACTTTTCAAATTCTATAGTTGAGAGAGTTGTATAACATAGGGAGCTATGGTGGAATCAAAAGGTTCCTCATAGACTTGCTGTTTTTTTTGTGAGCCCTTGTCTTAATACATGGCATTCCTTTTCCTTGACATTCTATTTTTTAAATCAAATTTACTGTCTTCTAAATAGGATGGGAAAATCGAGTTTCATTTTGTGTTATGCTCTTTGTCCTTTTTCACTTATAAACTCTACATTGATTTTAGTAAGTCACTCACTACAGCTTATGAACTTGGGCAGCTTCTTTGGAAAAAGGAAAATGAGTTTGCTTGTGAGCCCATTTTCCCCAAGCCCTTCACAAACTAATTACTGCATTTGCAGTACAATAGCAAGGGAAACCGAACTGAACAGAAGGCTAGAGAAGGCAATCAGACAGCATGCTTCTGTCTGCACAACATCCTGTAAGCCGGGATGCCACCTTATCTTGTGCTGATCACCCCTGTATACAGTGTGCAGCCACCAGTCATTAACTCCTTGACAAACTCCAAGTGTAATTTGGAGTTGCCAGTGCAGGCTACTCCTTCACATAATGGCATCCTAGGCCATTAAACAGTAGTTTTTATTGTTCTGCTTGGAAAAACGAAGCCACTGCGATGTTCTTTTTAAAGAGAAAAGCATAGTGTGTAGACGTATAGACAATAGAAAACCTGAGACACTCAAAAATACTGGCAAGCTCAGCACACAAGAAAATAACCACCCTGCATCTAAGGGTACAGGATTCTTTGTGCCTTTTGACTCTAAGCAAACTCTAGCCATGCTCTAATGAGACACTTTCCTCCTAACCTATGTGAAGCCACTGACATTTGGCATGTTGGGCAGATAGATCAAAAGTGGCCTACAAGCATGTATAAATGTTTAACACACAGGTGTTCGACTTGACATTTTCTTGCTATCTAGCAGCTGCCTGATTATTTAAGGATTACCAACAGTCACTGAACATGGAGAAAGGTTCACCTGTACTAATCATTTGCTATAATAGGATCAGTGTTCAACATTAAATTTCTTTTGATTATCACTGTTAAACCTTCTCTTCGTGTCCCCCTAGCTTGCTAGAGGAAAAAGACTTATTGAACTGTGCTATATCAAAGGTCCTACTACTAAAATATAAGTGGACATTTTTGAATCCACAATAAAGATGTTTTTTTCCTTAAGCGGCTCAGAAGAATACTAAAAAATATATTTCCACTATATCATTTCTTTGGGTATTATAAAGTTCTACATAAAATGGCCATAATATAAAGGAATAACTTTCATGTCAAATTGCTATAAAGTCATTTCACAGTCTAATTTTTTGCCATAAAAATTAATACAAATTTGGCAATATCAACATTAAAAGACAGTGGAGTCTTAGGTAGTCCAAGTCCTGTCTCTGATTCTTATTATTAGATTATAAACTAACATGTTAACTTCTCTTAGCCTCATTTTCTCCTCCTGACAAATAGTTATAACAGGTTTGTTTAGAGAAATAAAAAGGACTCTAAACAATATACCTGATATAGTAATGGCTAAGTAGGTCAGGCTCAGCTGGCATTTTACACCATTTTATCTAGAAACAGGGATGGGTGGAATTTATTAGAGTCCATGCTGTGTCAAGTGGAGATAGACTGCTAAAAAATATCATGTACTTTTCTCCTAAATATTTTGTCCCATGTCTATTATTTTTTATTGTTATTATTATTTGCCTGAAATAGTCTAGACACTTAACATATATAATTTCCTCTTTCACCAACACTTCTATTTTTCATTCCTTCCTTTCTGCTTTGTTAATAACCGAATTGGAATCTTTGGGAAATAAGGAGGGAGGGTTACTGAGATAAAATAAAATTCTGTTCTTTTTATTCTGTCTTCTATTTGGACTGATTTAAAAGAGAAGCCTGATAATTAGTTTTTCAAGTTTGTTCTCAGTTGTTGCCAACATTAGATTTATTTTTAAATCTAATGCAATTGAGAGTTGCTATCTGGGCACTTCACTATGTTTCTGCTATATATATGCAGTATTGATAACATTATGGGTTGCTGTAGAAAGCAAATAAGATAGGGCTTGTGAAAATATTGAGCTAACAGCATAAACAAAAAATACATACAAATTGTTCTTATAATCTAGTATGTGTCATAAATCCAAATACCTTGGTATTTTTTGACATTTTTGACTTTTAAATTTTATTTTACATGCTAACCAAATCTCTGTCTTAATCACTAATGGCTGGTAGGTGAGTCAACAGCTTTATCACCTCTGAGAGAGTGAAATGTACATCTCATTTGCCATTTTTGAATATCTATTAAATAAAATACATTTAGAACACTTACGGATAACAAAAAATAATTTCACAAGTATTAATATATTGTAGGGAGTTACATTTCTTTTTGCATTTATGGATTATGTGGTATCTCTTTCTGTATAAGATTTTTGATAGTGTCTGAAGCAAATTTAAACCTTTGTATTTTTTTTTCTTTAGAGATAGAGTCTCTCTCTGTCACCCAAGGTAGAGGGCAGTGGCACAAACATAGCTCACTGCAACCTCAAACTCTTGGGTTCAAGTGATCCTCTTGCCTCAGCCTCCCAAGTAGCTAGAACTACAAGTGCATGCCACCAGGTCTGGCTATTTTTAAAAGGAGTCTTGCTATGTTTTCTAAACTGGTCTCAAACTCCTGGCCTCAAGCAATCCCCCTGCCTGAGCATCCCAAAGACCTGGGATTATAGTCATGAGCACCTGTGCCTGGCTCAAATTTCAGTCTTATCCCTTAGTAAAAACAATAAAGAATGCTAAGGTATGGGGATCTATGGCCCACAGGCCAAAGCCAGCCAACCATCTGTCTTTGTATGACCCACAAGCTTAAAATGTTATGTGTGTATGGTGGGGGGCATGTTTAACAATTAAAATGATTGGAAAACTCCAAAAAAGAATGCCATTTTGTGACATTATATGAGTTCATATCTTAGTATTCATAGGTAAAATTTGATGAGGACACTGCTACATTTATTTATTTACATATTACATACGTAGCTTTTTTCATGTTACAATGGTAGAGTTGAGTAGTTGTGACAGAGACCAGATGGACCACAAAGACTAAACCTTTACAATCTGGCCTTTTACAAAAGAAATTTGCCTACTCCCTGCCTAAGGCATCATTTAAAACTTTAAAACAATTTAGTATTCTCCCTTACCAAATGAAAGTAGAATATATCTCAATCATTACACATACATTGATCAGTAAGACAAACTGAGAAAATGTACAGTAGGCATGAGAAAGTAAGAGACTCAAACCATGAAAACTTTGTCTCATGAAAATTATAAGTAAGTAAATGAACAGAATAGGTTCTACCTATGTGACATTTTTTTTTTTTTTTTGAGACAGAGTCTCACTCTGTTGCCCTGGCTAGAATGCCGGGGCATCAGCCTAGCTCACAGCAACCTCAAACTCCCGGGCTCAAGCTATCCTTCTGCCTCAGCCTCCCCAGTAGCTGGGACTACACGCATGCGTCAGCATGCCCAGCTAATTTTTTTCTATTTTTGGTAGAGATGGGATCTCCTTCTTGCTCAGGCTGGTCTTGAACTCCTGAGTTCAAACAATCCGCCAGCCTAGGCCTCCCAGAGTGCTAGGATTACAGGCGTGAGCCACCGCTCCCAACTAACATATGCGTTTTTAAACTCTGATATATATTGGCATATATACTCACAAGGTTAAACAGATAACTATTAGATTAGGAACTTGATTATTACTCACTGACTGAAATTCAATTGGGTGTTTTTTTCCTTCTCTACACCTTCCCTAAATCTGACTTTAATGAATATAAAAACTTAAAACAAAAATTAAGTAATTATGAAGTACTTGTTATAACAGTTTCAGATCAATTTGAATATTAAGACCAACAATCTTGTAAGATAAGGTATAATGCATCCGTACGTAACTTTCATTGATGTGTAGAACTAAGCTCTAGGAACACTCTTAATCACTAGGCAAATAAGGTTGGCTTAGTTCTCACTCTAGAACATTTACAGCAGTGGTGAGGGGGGAGGAGTAGAATTTATAAGAGTCTGTGTAGTGTTACGTGCAGATAGACTGCCAAAACAAAAACAAAATACTTTCTCTCTCAAATAGTTGGCTCTAGATCTAGGTTATTTAAACTTCTAAACAATATACAAAATGAAATACATATTGATTTGGTGTTAATTTAAGTTTTTAAAACTTTCTTTTATAAAGGAAATACCACAAACTGTCCATTGCTGTGCCACTATAACAAGTGGTTATACCACTATAACACTCATACATATATGATTTGATAGATAACATATACTTACCCTGAGAATACATATTATTAGCTATTAGCATAATGCTGTGCTTTTCACAGATGAACTTGGGCCAAGCTTTCCTAACAGTTTAACAAGAGAATCTTAGTGCAATGAATGATCCAGTTGATTGGTTTTAAGATCCCAAGAATTCCCAGCATACAAACAATTAAAATACAGCCTACTTGTTATAACATACCATGCCAAACTCAAAGCTCAGTTTAAATTTCCTGTTGAGACTAAAATAGCAACAGAAGAGATGAGAGTTTTAAAGGACAATGAAACTAAAATCATCAAGGATAAAGAAGATAAAGAAAAATATATGGGAATGACATTAGCTAGATGGCAGACTAGGAGCTTCCAGCCCTCATTCCCCACAGAAACAACTCACAGAAGACAATACCTTGTAGGGGTCCCAGAATCTAACTGAGAATTTCCAGCAATTTGGTGGAGGAAAAAAATCCAAGAGTGGACAGCATTAATAAGTGTAAGAAGAGCAGTTTCACTTTACTCAAATCACTACTGCCTAAGGTACAACAGTGATTTCTCCCACAGAAGAAAGTGAGAAAAAAGTTAGCTGCCCAGAGGGCTCATGTCTACCTTGCCACACCCAGGACACTAAGAGAATCAGCATGGCTGAATCATGGGGGGCTGAATAGCTGGGGGCATCTAGGAACAGGAAGAAACGTCAGGAACTAACAGCAACTAGAACATGGTTCTCAACAGCTGGCCAATGTTCCTGCTAACTAATTTAAGGACTCCATAAAGAGGCCTTCCCACAAATCCTGTAGGATGACTCTCCTGTGGGAACCCCTCACCAATAAATTAATGTTGCAGAACATTATATTCCCCCCATAGCTGGCATTCCATGCATCCCATGCATGGTGCCCAATGTATCTCCACAGATGACACACATGAGCTCCATCAGACATCACAGGGATCTCAATAGTAGGTGTGCATCTCAGCAACCAGCTTAACTTTCCTGTATTGCAACAAAGCATACAACCTTAAATACTTCAGGGCACTATCCTTGGGGAAATAAATGGGAAGCTATTAGCACCAGAGCTAACTTTGTAAGATCAAGAGGTGGCACACAATCCTAAGACTTTTCCCCTAAGAAGAGAAAAGAAGAGTGGAACAGGCACATCCACAGGAAAGGTCTGAGAGAATCCAAAAATCTCTATCCAGGCTGTCTTTTTCTCCTAAAGCTGGTTAGTAAAGTTTAGAGGATGTGACTGTTTCTTCAAATAGGAAGAAAGCAATGCAGGCTTCAAGGAAAATGTTGAATCAAGGAACTATGACACCATGATACCAGTGAAGGAACTGAATAAAGCCCCAGTGGCTGAACCAAAAAAAACAGATAGCTATGACTTGCCTGACAAAAAAATTCAAAATAATCATCTTTAAAAAGCTGGGCTGAATAATTCAATGCATGATTTCAAAAAATCAGAAGACAGATTAAATAGCAGATTCAATCAAGTAGAAAAAAAATCAGTGAACTCAAAGACAGATAATTTGAAATTATCTAGTCAGAGAAACAAAAAGACAAAAGAATGAAAAAGAGTGAAAAAAAAGCCTAGGGGACATATGGGACACCATCAAGTGAACTAATATATACATTACGAAAGTTCCAGAAGAAGCAGAGAAAGAGAAAGGGACAGAAAGCTTATTTTAAGAAATAATGACCCAAAACATCCCAAATCTAGGTATTCAAATGAACATCCGGATTTGTGCAGAACAAAGAATTCCAAATATTTTGAGCACAGAGGCCTTCACTGAGCTACATCATAATCATATTAGCAAAAGTCAGAGAGAGAGCTCATCATCACTAATCATCAAAGAAATGTAAATCAAAACCACAATGAGCTATTATATCACATCTGTTAGTATGACTATTGTTAAAAAACAAAAGAGAATAAGCGTTGGTGAGAAAAGGGCATGTTTGCACACTCTTGGTAGCAATGGATATTGGTATAACCATTATAGAAAACAGTATGGAGGTTCTTCAAATAATTAAAAATAGAACTACCTCATGATCCAACAATCCCACTTTTGGGTATACATCCAGAGGTAATGAAATCAGGCTCTCAAAGAGGTATCTGCACTCTTATGTTCATTGCAGCATTATTTACAACAGTCAAATTATGGAAACAATTTAAGTTCCCATCCATTTGTATTGGATGACATGCATGAATAAAGGAAATATGGAAATACACACAATGGAACAATATTCAGCCTGGAAAAAGGAAATCTTGCCATTTGTGAAAACATATATTAACCAGGAGGGCATAATGAGAAGTGAAATAAGCCAGACATGGAAAGATAAATACTGTATGATCTGACTTATATGTGGAATCTAAAATAGTCACTCATAAAAGCAGAGAATAGAACTGTGGTCGCCAGGGGCTTACTGGAGAGGAAAATGGGAGTTGAACGTTAAAGGGTACAAAGTTTCACTTATGCAAGATAAATAAGTAAATGGTAAGATCTGGAGATCTACTATTAGCATAGTGCCTGTAGCTAACAATACTTTGCCTACTTAAAATTTGCTAAGATGGTAGATCTTATGTTGTGTTCTTACCACACATACACATAAGTAATGGTAATAGTAATAAAGAAGGCTGTAGGAAACTTTGAGAGGTAATGGATATGTTTTTGGCCTTGATGGTGATGATGATTTCACAAGTGTATGCTTATCCCAAACATATCACTTTGTAAACATTAAATATGTGCAGCTATTTATATGTCAATAATACTTCAATTAAGTGTTCTTTTTAAGAATAAAAGCAAATAATATATGCCAATGAAGAAAATTTCTCTATGGGACCACAGGCTAACCCTGTAGAGAAAATTTCTCTATAGGATCCAGCATGGATGATAGGGAGGACAAGGGTTATGGAGTCAGCCAGATCTGGGTCCAAATCCTTTATAATGTACCTACTAGCGCTATAACCTTGAGCAAATTAGTGAAACTCTTTAAATCTCATTTTCTACAAAACTGGGAAAAATATCTATTTAACAAGATAAATGTTAAAAGATATAATATGTAAAGTTTCAAACACAGTACTTGAGAATTAGAAGCAACAAATACTAATTCCTTGCATTTTCAGTGCACAATCCTTTTCTATGTATTTTCTGCATTTTTCTCAGTATTCTCCTCCTATTTACCAATATTTCTACTTTTCATACCGTAAAACGCACTTACATTTCATTAAAAGTCAACTATTTAAATCCAGCCATTACAAAAGCTAAAAAGTAAAATTTTAATTTGTAATAAGCACTCCTCTATCCTGACCAAAGGAATCATGGCCATTAATTAAGTAAAAATAATTTATATATTTGAACAAGGTTACTTACAAGTTGGCTTTCCAAGCTAAAAGTGCAAACTCTTAAAATTATTGGTTACTCAGGATGAAGAAAATCAAAATATTTTGGAAAGAAGGCAATATTGCCCCCAAATTCATTCATTTTTTAAAATTAACAAATATTCACTGAGCATCTACTTTGCACATCAAACATGAAACTTGCCAGGAAGAAACTTACGACAGAGTGGCTCATACAGACATTAGTAAAATAATTGCTAAATGTAAAATTTTAACTGTAATAACTTTTGTAAATGAAAAGTAAATTATAAATTCTATGTGAAGCTATAAAAGAGAAAGTTTGACATAGAAACATTCAGAAGGTTCATTGAGAAGAGACCTCAGCCGAGGTGAGGGAGAGTTAAGCAGATGGTGAGAGACAGAGAGACAAAAATACCAGGCAGAACACGTGGTGAAAAGAGACATGGTGACTGTGAGGAAATGAAACAGTCATTACTGTTATTACTAGATCATACAGGAATTACAAAGTGGAAGAGGTGAATAGGAGCCATATTCACCTTTTATAGAATGCTAGCCTCAACTTGGAGTAGATGGCTGATGAAACCATTATTTGAGAAGTACTTAAAGATACTACCATCAAAATTCTCTCCCAGATATCTTCCCATGCATCATTCAGTTAATGAACTATTCCTAATCAAATATAGGCAGTCTTCACTTTGCGTGACAGTGCAGGGATGTAAAAATGACCAGGGAAAGCAATGTTAATATCAATGGGAAAATTATAATAGCTCTGTGACCTTTACAGATTTTGTTTAAAATATTGAAAACTCTTTTATTGTTTGCTATAAATGTGCAAAGAAATACAAAACAGTAATAGTAGTTTTCACTTAGAACACTGTAATTTAAAATATTAGAAACATTGAGAATTGCATTTATTTATTTTAAAAAATACTCATCAAAAGTTGTTAGAACAGTGCTTGCCTACTTGTCATATAAATTAAGATATGGACCAAGCATCTTTGCTATGTCTTGGTGAATTTTTATACTCCTTTCTAAGTCTGGATCAGCTCTCAAGATTTTATCTTTCATACTTTCAATGTCATGAAACATCCCTAAGAATTTCTTTAATGTCAAGTATTTTGCCAGAACACTTCCTCTGGGACATCTGCGTCCTTTTCGTCACAACAGTTTCCTAATTTATGTTAAGTTCACCTTCACCAAGTTCCTTGAGCTGCATATCTGGAACCTCTTGAATGGCAGCATGTCAGCATGTTCAGGGTGGATTATGTCTTCTATAAATGGACTTACCTTCAATTTGAGTTTCATTTCTTCCAATGTTATTACTTTTCATTTTCTTTGCCACACTGTCATCATTATTAGTCAATTTTTTTTTTTTTGCAAATATCGCAGGTTACCACAAAGAGATAAGGAGTCAACACAAATACTTGTGATGATGTTGCTGTCCGTATCATTACCAACTAAGAGATCTGCAGTGACCAATCACTGATAGGCTTTCAAAGAAGTAATTGGTGACTGATATGCACATCTGTCATTCAGTTAGTGACTTGTGGAATGAAGAGTTAGTATTGAAATTTATACTTTATGCAATTACTCACAGCTAATTGTGATGAAAATTTGAACTGTGATGCTGGAGAATTGTGTTATTTACTGGACTAACTTACAGTAACTGAAATATACATATCAGACTATGCAAAGAAAGGATTGTCTATATATTGTAATATTTGGGATAATTAAGGAAAGTAGCCAAAACAGGAAAAATCTTAAATATCAGCGGTTTAGAAAGTATTTATTTATCATTCTTGTATCAGTCAGGATAGGACAAATTATGCTTTCAAAATAAATTTTCCCAATTTTGGAGTCTTAAAACAATAATGTTCATTTATTTGTTACTTGTCCATCATGATATGTTCTTTAAGTTCCTCAGAGACCCAAACTAACAGATATCTACCATCTTGAATGGAGCTGAAGAGAGCAGCATACTTAAAATTAAATGCTTTGATTCAGAGCTAAACACATAACCTCTGCTCACAAGCCCATAGGCACTAGAATTAGTCACATGGCTCCAAGAAGTAAAATTCATCTTATACATATGCCAAATATTCAGAAGAAAGAAGAGTAGGAAGTAACTGGCAAATAGCACTAGTAACTACCACATTTATGTGAAGTGAGCCCTCTCTTCCTTCTGATGGATACGTATTCAGGGGCATATGGCCTCCAAGTTCCCTACAACAGGGCAAGCGAAAGATGAAGGAAACTCACCACCTCTTAACTGCCTCATCATAAGGATCTAATACCACCTCTTCTCATCGATCCTTGGCCAGAACTCATTGCATAAGCCTGCCTAAGTACAAGGGAGGTAAGAATATACAGAAAGAAACACAGCACACATTCTAGAATGGCAATTCTCAAAAGGTCCATCAGAGGAACCTAGAAATGTGTTTATTATAACAAGCTTTTGAGATATTTATAATGATCAGGCAAAGTTGAGGTACACTGTTACAGAAAATCCCCATAGTGGGAAAGAAATACTATAGGGAAAACACACAGGAAACTTTTAGATTCTCAAGTAATATTTACCTAGATACAATTGATCTTTTACTCCAGACCAAACTTCCATCAATTCTCAATAAGCATGATCGATCTCTTATATGAAAACCGGAGGCATGGGGGTTTTCTATACTCTATTAGTATAAATCCAGGATAAAGCATATACATATAATTTTTTCAGACTAACTTCAGGAAGAAATAAATATAAGAAATATCACTAACAATGTAGGATAAATAACTATTGAACAGGCAAAGGAATACACAAAAGGTTTTGTTTTATGCTTTACTCAGTGGCCGTTACATTTCAAAGCTAGCTTTGATAATTCTGCTCAATTCAGCAGAAATCTCATATGCACTAACTAGTATTTTAAAATTAAAGCCATTTATTCAGCAGATGAGAAATTAGAGTTATTACTTATCTCATACATAATTCTACCAGTCATTTTGGTAGCAATCATTTCTCTCCATAATATCTCCTTAAAAAAAGTCAATAATCTTTTCACAGTGGATAATAACTTACACAGTGAACGTGAAAAGAGCGTTCGACTCTTTTGTGCAATCAACCCAATGTCTTTTGTTAAGTGTGTATGACTTCAAATCAGTGTAAAATGGCAGGCGAGCAGTTAAACAGTGTGCATTGCTGGATCTAATTAATTCTGCTATTTTATGCCAAAAATTCCATTAGTTTCCATTAAAGGTCTTGATGTAGTGCAGGCTCCTTTATGTTTTGTAGTTAAAACAATCAAACTTCATTTCAAATTAAGGATTATATTGCAGAACTAAAGGAATGCTAGTGTGGCTCTCCAGCCTTGAATAAGTTACTCACTTTTAACAGGACACTTAGAACATGAGTTAACTGCCAAACGGTTACCTTGTAATACATCAACAGGATATTTGAGTCCATGGGGAAAAGGCAGCTGGTAAAAAGCAGTTAGGAGTCTGCCCTACATATTATAATTTTATGGTAATATTATAATTTGCTATTGAAAATGAAAGTTTTACTACAGTTATTGGAAATATTGGGAGCAGCAGTGAAGCCAAATTTAATATTATTCTCCTTGAGACTTACATCTCTGCTATATATGCTCTTTTAAAGATGCCATACACTAACAATTTATCGTATAGTGTCACGGCTGTTCTTTTGGTCAGTAAATGATACTTATTACATACCCACTACGTGTAAAGCCTCACTATCACTGTGATGAGAATGGATCATTTATTCACATGAGGAATAAGACATGAAAAAGAACAAAGGCATATCTGCATCTGCCCTGAAAGGGTGCAAAGTACCCAGGACTCTTTCTAGTGAATATCAAGACTGGTTCCTCTGTATAGTTCAATTGTTTTGTGATTTGTACCGTCCTTCCTTTTACTTTTCCTGATGATCAAAGCAATTTTTATTAATATGGGATAACCACAACTATAAACTATGAATTTTAGTTCTCATTTAAGAATTTTTTAAAAATGAAAACATCATATAAATGCTTCACGTGTATGTTTCACTGCCATAGGATTATTCTTTTAATCAATTAACCAATCATGAGCATCCAGTATTATCTGAATACCCCTTATTAAGTAAGACTGTATATTAGTAGTTGGGGCTAAAACTGGTATAAAATGATTATGGTTTCAATCATGAGGAATTACCAAGATAGTCTATAACTGTAGAGTCCAATGTGCTGAATGTATGTGCTAGTGTGCATGCTTCTCTTCTGGGGAGATTATCTGTAGCTTTGGTTAGAATCTCACAATGTAATTTCTGTTAAGGCTGAATAATATTCTCCTGGATAGAGAGAGAAGATACATATAAAAAAAAGGTTTTAGAAAACTGTTAAATTGAATTACTTCAATTATGCAGAAACTGGGGGCAAAAGTTCAAAAAAAGTAATGATCCTATGGGTTGGGATAGTAGGGAACAGATGCATTCAAAGACATAGGTATTATAATCCTTTTAAATTTATAAATAGATCATACATATGATACCCTTGTTTTCTATGTGTTTAGGAGATACATATATTTTTTCCATTTAATACACTATAGTGATAACTAAAAATCCTGTTCCAATTTTAGATTTCACTTAGGTTTAGATTCTTAGGCTACATATAATAATGCAAAGGCCTAGTTAATAGGACTGAACAATTAAATAGCATCATCATAGTCCATGAAATGGATTTTGTCAAAAGATCAATAACTTTCATCAATACTTCCTTCTGAAAAGATGTTAATGCTATGGATGGAATTAAGTTGAATTGATTCTAAAGAAATAAACCTATAATATTAATAAGTTCTATATTTAGTATTTTCTGTGCAACTATGGTAAAACCGATTTATCCATTGCTAAATATAATGAGTTTCCAAGAGTAAACAGGAAAAGACTAAAGTATATGAAAATTAATTTTTGGATTTCAATTCAAGTTTTCTTTTGCTGACTAATTTGTGGTCAATTACTTAAATCTCTTATAAAATAAATCTAATACCTAATATATTCTTCAAAATTCAAAGCTTCAGGGTTTATTCATAATTTATATATCATATTATGCGAATTAGGAGGAAATTCTTTTGAGGAGTTTTAAAATAATGTTTCTTTCTTGTAGTCTTTATGAGCAGGTAATTATATAACTGCAAGATACATAACAGTAATAAGCCTATCTAAAACAATAAAACCATTTCTATTTTCATATATGTATGGTTAAGCAGTTAGGTATTGAACTACATACATGGCTACATTTGGGCATGGAAAAATCATTTCCTAATTTAATAGTCATAAGACATAAAATTTTCCTTCATTTTAGAAAAATAATTTTTAGACTATTTTTTGTCATTCTGTAGTTCCATTGTGAAAATCTTTATATCAATTCCATTTGTTCCATAAATTTTATCTTAATCATGAAGCTAGATCCATGTGAATCCAGTTCATCCCAAAACTGCTTTAGCTGAATCACATTATCTCGTGTATTTAGAGGCTCGCATCAAAACATCTTGTAATTATTTCATAGTGTTTGATCCATAAAAGAAGAAACATTTATCTTTGCAATTATTACCTCTCAGAAAAAAAGGGATATTCTAATTTCCAAGCTTTTCCCATGTCTCATTGAATGCAAAAAGAAATTCAAACAGCCACAAAAAAATGCTGCTTTTTGAAAATCTAAGTTGCTTTTAAATTGAAATAATTAAAGCCCCACTTCATAAACTATAATATATAAAGCCTATTCACTATCTGCCTCTGTCTCGACCTTCTCTCTTATTGCCCTTATCCCTACCAATTGAAGATCTCCAGCAATTTTATAGCCCACCTGTTTAGGAGGCAACATGTACCAATTTAAAGGAATTAATACAAATCCTGTTTTCTATCAGGTTTTATCTTTTAAAAACATGAATTCCCAGAAAATAGACAGATTTAAACTAATATATACTGTGAAATAAACTAAGATATAAAATTATTTTGATAAAGATTGACCTTTCAAACAAATAAGAAGGAGCTTACCTGATAGAATCTCTCCTCTAACTTTGATAATCTATGATTCTAAAGTAATTTTTTATAGATAAATAAAAAAACACACAATAAATTAGTTATTATGCTAGAACCAGAAAATCAGACCTTGCATATTAGAGTATTAGAGTTACTTAGTATTTTTAGTGACTATTCACAAATGCTTTGGAAATACAAAATCAACTCATGAATTCCAGAATTATAACATAGACTATATAACATACCCCTGGGATGAAGTTATGTTCATTTCAAAGAAGGGATAATTGAATTAGGTTTATGCTTTAGCATCTGAACATATTACCGCTTGCTCAATTATTTAAAGACTCAAAGCCCAATGTAAGAAAACAACTACATCACCCGCTTGCTTCTAAAAAGGTGTACATATGTATCAGCCTAGGGAAAAAGAAATCAATATTTTTCCCATACTTTGCATAGAAAATACCCAGTGAGGTAAATTTCACAGCTTCAGTGCCTCAGCTGGTAATTCATAATTCATATTATTATGCTCCTCACCTCTGACATTTTAAGAGACAAAATAAATCCAGTTTCTTTGTATTCTCCCCAAGGTTATTTCACAAAATTTTTCCCCATTCTTTTTGGTTGCTCATAAGATATTTCTGTCTAATCAGAGGGTCTAAATTTGATCTTAGTATTCTAAAAATATTCAGTTAAGATTATATATGTGATACAATGTAAAAATGTAAGACTCATTTTCTCTCTCTGAGAAAAAGAAAGTGGGAGGGAGAGAGAATATATTAATATTAAAGTTTATTTCACAGATGAAAGTTCATAATGCTGCAAGACTTAAAAAAATTAATCTTAGGGAAAAAAAAAACCCCTAAATTTGAAGCCTTTCACAAATAATGAGATCCAAATAATGACTCAAGAATGACATATGTTAATGAAGAAGCAGTAAAGACCAAGGCAGATAAGCAAGGCATATACATATGGAAATCTTGTCATTAGGCACAGTTGAAAGTTAATGTATGTGAAGAAAGAATAAAACATATCGGTCTAATATGGCTGATTGGCCAGTCTTGGAAGTTTTCAAGAACAAAGTCCTTCATGAAGTCACATTTTCATTTCTTAATAAAACAATGCAGAAAAAAATTAACAGTTTAATAATATAATCAAAAAAAATTTAAAGGAAAGAAGTAAAGCTTGCCTTACAATAAAAGAAACCTTCAAGACAGATATAATCATGTTGTGAATAATGCTGCATTTTATTATTGAATAAAAGGTTTTAGCCATCACATTTCATTAATCAGATTCCATGTCTCATTACATGAAAACAATGCACATTTATCAAGTATACGTGTGGCATCTGATGTTTGTGTTTTCTTTGAAATCTTTTTTGTCGTTAACTTTGCATTGGTTATACTCTTTAGTATGATTTTTATCAGAATTGAAGGCTCTCACAGTAGTCCTCCAGAATTTCCATCTATGCCCAAGATTTTAGGAACACTATGATGAAACAGAGTGTACCCACAGAGAAATTTCACTCTCATTCCTTTACTACTTTAACGTAATTTTTTTGTTTCATTTGTTGACTTAAATATAAATCATTGATTGTTAAGGACATAGATTCCCACTAATGAAAATGGAAAGTGATTGAATTCTCTGGAACTGTACAAATCATCCACATGATTTAGTAGTAGTCCCCTCTGGCAAATGACCATGACATAATGATTATAGCATCCCTTAAAAGGTAGTAAATTGTGATGCAGTGGCCACCATTCTATGCTCATTGCACTTCTCTGATAACTCAATACATCCACTAACAACAGGTGAATTTAAAATAAATCTTAACTAACCGATCAGCACTCATGAGCACATACGAAATTAAAACTTAATGGAAATTCAACAGATGGGACGGGGGAGGAGAAGATGGGTGAAATCACAACTAACGGGTACAGTGTACATTATCTGAGTGATGGGCACATTTACACTTTCACTCAAACTGTACAAAAGCAATCTATGTAACCAAAACATTTGTACCCCCGTAATATTCTGAAATAAAAAATAGTGCAAATATAAATAAAATAAATTTTAAGAAAAAAGTGTATAAAAAATCAAGTTCTACTTCCTTAACATGGATGCCTAAAGACTAAAAAATAATGCAATGTATAAGGGCAGGGGTGGGAAGATAACTACAATAATCATGAAAAAATTTACTTAATAGGTATTCTTTAAAATATACAGATACAGGAGTTCATGGCTTCTGTGGGCTGTGATTGCATCACTGCACTCCAGCCTGGGAAACACAGTGAGATCCTGTCTCAAAACACACACACACACACACACACAAGTGTGCACATGTGTATACTTGTATATATGAATATATATGCATATACACTTGTATATATGTGTATATATATATATGTTTTTCTTAGTGTTCATGGTTGTTTAGTGAGTAATTTTTTAAAAAATCTTGAGAAAGCACCTTGTCCTTCTGCATAGTATCTCCTAGACATCTCTATTATGGATTGTGGAGAGCAACATTTTAAGTTAAACGTAAGAAACCCTTAAAATTATAATATAAAGTCAAGGACTGGGATTATCTTATAAACAAAGCCCATATGATGTGAGGCACTTTCATTCTCTCAGAAACTCAACACCCCTGGACAGGGCTCAGGACAGACTTGACCTGTGCTTATTTCTGTTGTTTACTAAATAATATGGGCAAAGCCCTTCACTCTATTATGATTACAACTATGTTGGTAGCAATATGTAATATTTGTGAATATCTTCAACATTTTCACGTTATAATTTTAAATCAAAATTAAAATGCTTTTTCAAAGTAAGAAAGTAAGAATTAGGACTCCGTAGTGTTATACAGAACATTTAATAAAAAAAGAAAATGATTAGCTATAAAATAGTTAAATGCTTTAAGTTTTGAAACAGCGAATTTTTACTGTTTAGTTTAAACTTTTTTATTTTCTATAGTGTTTTTCCCTCAATTTTAAACTTATTTTCAAGTAAAATATATAAAAAGTATATTTTTATTTTGCACAATGTTATTGATTACTGTTTAAGGCCAGCAATGAAAAACAGCTTCTCTTAATTTGAACACTTAGTAATACTTAAATAGTTTTTTAAAAAAGACTAGATATTAATACTAAATTTGATGTAAAAACACAGTTTGGGGCAAATGGCCATTATTTTTAGTTTTTTTAGGTTTCATTTATGAAGAGATATTTGTGGATTCAAATTGATTGAGAATGAAAATATCAAAATGAGAAAATAATATTATGCTCTACAAAATAAAAGAAATAGGAAAAAAAATCAAACCCTTAGAGTAGTGCTGTCCAAAAGAAGTACCATTTGAGTCACATATGTGATTTTAATCTTCTAGTAGCCACATTAAAAAGAGCAAAAGAGAACAGGTGAAATTAATTTTAACAATGTATCTTACTTAACCCTAATATAGCCAAAATATTATCATTTCAGCATGTGATCAATCTGAAAACACAATCAATGACATATTTTCCACTCCTTTTAGCATCTTGGGGTTTTAAAATTTGGTTATGTTTTACACTGACAACACATCTCAATTTGGATATGCAGGTAGTAGCTACTGTACTGAATGAACAGCACAGTCTTTGAGAATTGGGTAGCAACTGTTATGAACCCTGCCATTTGAAAGAAATCTGCATTTAAGGAAAGCAAGGTAAAAATATATAGGAGACATCCAAAGGTAGAAAAATATCACAGTATCATAAATTTAATATACTTCCCCCTCAAATATGAAAACATACCAGTAGGATTTTCCACAGAAGTGTAGTCAAGGGCAAGAAAGTAGGTCTGGGAGAGCAGCTGAAGGAAGTATCGGAGCATGCTTCTTTCATCAGTGCCTTGTGTCCCACACCGATGGCCGCCATTAACTTGTAGGATAAAATCACCTCAGTTGGAGGCATTGAGATGTATATTTCTTATTCATAAAGCTTCTATTGTTATGTTCTTTGGTTTAGACTTATGGTTATTTGAGAAATATATTTTTAAAAAGACAACTTTTTTAATATGTGTTTTCAAGTTAAATTCTCTCTCTCCCTTACATTCTTTGTTTCTCTGTAGCCTTTGCAACACATGCCTGCGGAATAAATAAATACATACATGTATGTTGGGTGTAAGGGTGCATATTTATGAGGAACAGGCATGTGGGGGAAGTCAAACTGTGACAAGAGCTTCACTCACAGATCCCCCTGACCCTTTGAAATACCCTCAGCTGTTCTTATAACCACAGGAAACCTATTTGTTTATGGAAGTGTGCCAGGTGTTTCTTTCTCATAAATTTGTAATTGATTAATCATCATCATCTAGAAAAAAAGGGCAACACCATGATGAGAGGATGTATTTTTCATTGGTATGTTAAATAAATAGAGTATTTTGAGGGAGAAATAATGAGGAGAAAAGGAGAGAGAGAAGAGAGAATAAGAGCACAAAGTTAGACAAGTGGAGTTATAATTTAATCATAATTTGAATGATAAGCTGATCACATTCTACATTTACTTCATAAAACCCTTCAAATTGCCAAATCTGAAAATATTTTATTATGAAATTATGCCTGATTTATTTATTTTTCATAATAATATTTAATCAAATGCAATGAAGTAAAACATTGCATGCTGGCCATTAAAAAAGACCCTGGATAATATCGGATAATGATATTTTATTAAAATTAATTGTGAATAAAATAAACAGAGACTGGACACTAAGTTAAAAAACAGATGTTAGCAAATGGCAATATTCTTTCTTGGAAGCTTCCAATAATTATTCAAAAATGGAAAATAGTCATTTAAGAGCGACTCCAGGAATGGAGAGCCCAAAGATAGGTATTGAGACACTAAACTGAGCCATGGAAGAGATGAACAAGAGTAAGTTATCAAGCAGATCTTTTCTAAAGCCAGACAACTATAAATAGAAGGACATGTGCCTGCAACAGATAGAAGGGGAGAATAATTTATCCACCTGCCTGTACACTGAGACATTAGGGGTAAAGTTTAGCAGGGTCTGGGCTACATGGCAAGAGACAAGACAGGAGTTACAGATGTATAGCTCATTGTGAAGATGACTTTCTGAAGAATACAAAGCAAATATTAAAAGTAGATTATAAGCATAACTGTAAATGACGCTGACTAAAAAGAAATGATCATTGTCTCTTTGTCTCATATTTCGCCTCATGCTTACTTTGGCCTTTGTCTTGAATTACAATTGACAGAGAAACTACATAATATTATAGACGAGGCCAGTGTAGATCATTGTAGAGTCCTGAATTGTACAGCTGACCAGTCAGATAAATCAACTTACTTCTGTGTCTTACTGCTCAAAGGATGGTCCTCAGAGTAGTATCACCATCATCATCACCTGGGAGCTACAAACAGAGACCCTCAGACCCCATTCTATACCTACTGAATCAGAATATGAATTTTAACAAGGTTCCCAAACAGCCTGAATGTGTACTAAATGCAAAGAAGTATTCTACATATGTTGGTTTTTCACTTACATTTGTCCAAATGTAGCCAGATCTAACTATAGTTTGAGCATCATCACATCAAACAAACAAAGATGAACAAATTGGGTTAGTCAATAAAACTGTTAAGGTTGCTAAATGTTGCCACCCAGCCATCCACATGGCTGGGCTTGAAAAATCAAATTGAATGGGGAAGAAAATCTATGATGTGCTTTTAATCTAAATATGTTTTTCTTGGTCTTTTCTCACTAAATCCACAGAATCTTTAAAAAAGTAATAAGCCAAATATTTAAATTAACATTGTATTTTTATTTAACAATTCTTCAAAGATCTCAAGGGACATTATAAAGGCAACTTTCTTCATCTAACCAAGATACATGAATTTGCTTAGCCATGAAAAATGAACTTGCATATCTATCTATCGTGTGTGTTTTGCTAAGCACTGAAACAAATTATTTCAAAGAAATTCTTTTTAACAAGTGGAAAATAACTATTATATTTCTTAAAACTCCCTAGAATTATATTATTATGTTAACTAGCCTATAATTTAATATAATTATTAATTTCAACTAAGTTTTTATTACATTAAATTCTTACCATGTCATTTATTTAGAATATTTTGTATTTCAAATGGAAGGTGATATGTACTATCTACTATGCAGTCTATAGTTTTCTAATATATTTCTCTGCCACTGACCAACATAACATGCTAAAATTGCAGGATATTTTTCATCTAATAAATACTTCTAGAACAAATAAGAGATTAAAAATCATTTTCAGCTTGATTAGACATCATCAGAGAAAAACAAGACAACAAAACTCTAGAACCATTGAGAAAAGGCAATGAAATTCATTTGTCAATGACAGGATGAGAGGATGAGATTATTTACATCAGAAAATGCTGCCTGGAGCAGATTGTTCTAAATTGTATTCTGTAGAACACTGACCCCACAGAGGTCTGTAAAAAAGTGTGCACTGTGCAAAATAAGTTTAGGGCACTCAGAGGAGGGTCATAATGCAGATTAGTATATCACATTATTGGAAAGATCTGCAGTTAGAAAGAAAAATATGCTTCTTTAGACTTATTTGATTAATGTGTTCTTTTGTATTTCATCATAAAATACATACTAATATTTTATAAAGAACTTTTTGGTTAATATAAGAATTTATTAATGCCTACTGTATCAGTGCCAATGCACTAAAAGCAAATTTACTACTATATTAATGTGTCAACTTAAATAGGTATTTCTTTACTTGCTACCCCAAAATCCTGTCCCTTTTCGCTAATCTTCAGTGAAAATCCAAAAAAAGTGAATTTCATATTCATCAAAAGCTAATGTTAGCTGGGTGCTTTTGGCTCATGTCTGTAATCCCAGCACTTGGGGAGGTTGAAATGAGAGGATTGCTTGAGACCAGCAGCTCAACTGGGCAACATGGCAAGATCCCTGTGTCTTACAAAAAAAAAAAAAAAGCTAATATCCATGAAATATAAAATGTGATTTGGAATTAAAATTTTTGATAATGTATTTGTTCTATATATACATGTGAATGGATATATACATATATTGAATCAGTGGCTAAAATATCTATGTAATATGCTTCTCCTATACTCAAATACATACAAGCCAGTATGATACAGTGAATCAAAACTGGAGCAATGGAGTTAAATCAAAAAAAAAAAAAATACTACAGCATTACACCCTGAAAAGTATTTTTCAAAATCAACTTTGTATGCATTTTTCTTTATGGAGGTTGTTCAGGGCTAAAATGGCCAAATTAGAGAAAGAGATACAGAATATACTTATTCTTCATAACTGAAAGCAAAATTTTATTTCCATTTTTATTTCCTTAATTATAATGTTTAATATTTTACTAATATATGTCATTCATATATTGTAAATTACAATGTCCATGATGTCTACTTTAAATCATTCTTAAAACAGGAAGAGATATGAGTAGATAAATTAATTGCCTATTAATTATTTTATGGACCCTGACAAGTTAACTCCACTAATCTACAAACTTTGATAAGTATTTATGTAGGAGTTAAATATTTCAATTTTTCTAAATAACAAAGGCAATAAAGTGTAAAAGTCATCCATTCTTTGAAGATAATTGAAAATATCATGCTTAATGCATGAATATTCTGAACTTCAATCACGCACTAAAAGGTTTTTGTCATACCTGCTGATTGAGAAGGGTTAATACAAAGAAGACAGGCGAAAGAAATCTAATGATGTCACTATTTCAGTGTTTTTAAACACTTTTGTTTTAAGGTTCAGTTAATCTAATTTATTTTCCCATATTTTTCATTTTAGGTAATTCACCTTTTTTATGTATTGATTCATTAATCTCCTTATAAACTTTATAATAATGTGAAATGTAAATGATTTTTTCACCTGATAGAAATGCTTCCATTTCTCAAGCTATATAAGCTAAGTTACTCTTCTATTGTCATTCAGCAAGTCAATATTGGAGTCAAGATACATAGTCCACAGTTCCCTAGTCCTATATTTGTCCTCTGAGCATTCAATTACCCACCAGAGAGCAACGGCAAATATTAACAGTGATTTATGGTAAATCATTAGCTATTGTTCCATTATCCATTTATCCCAATGAGAGCTTTGCCTATATAGAAATTACTGCATCTCACCCCTGCTTTATTGTTAAGGAAAAGATACATTTAGGGTCTCAGTAAAATTATCACAATTCAGTATTTTTGGCAAGCACACTGTCCACATCAGGGAAATGTATGTAAGGTGTTATATTTTCCATTATAAAAATAAGAACGCAGAAAAACACCACTGTTTTATCTTGCTCACTTATTTTATATGATGCTCACATCTGAATAATTACTTAACTTTTCATTTCTCAAGCAAGTCATTGCTTGACCTTCCTTTCTGCCATTTTTTTGGCCATACTTTACAGCAACACTCCATTTTTAAAAGCCGCTCGATAGCTTCCATGTTCACGCTATTACTTCCTTCACTGAGTCCATAGGTTGAAATGGAAAGAGATTATTATTATTAGATTATAGAATCTTAGAATCATAAAGCTAGATCAGACTTTAGAGATCATCAATCTAATAGATAATTCTCACTGTAGGTGAAGTGGGTCAGAGGTAGGGGTATATGCAAACTTTTAAGTCAGAGTTTCTTTTGACTTATACAGAACTCAGAGTAAGCCTTGGGTTCAAGTCCTTATGTTGTGAAAGCTTACTCCAGAGACTTCAGGCCACAGATGCAGAGATAGTAATAATGATAGCTGTTCTATCTGTGAATCTAGAAACATGATAAGGTAGATAAAAGTATTTTGAGAATATAAATTATGCTGTTAATAGTTACCAAGAGATTAATTGAGATCTAAAGAGGAAGAGTGACGTTCCTAGAAGCATGCCGAGTTGGGGCCAGAATCCTGGTTCTGACTCCAGCTTTGCTCCAGTTACTATTGCTATGCAACGAATTGCCCCAAAACTGAGTGGCTTAAAAACAACCATGTCACTTTGCTCCTCATTTTGTGGGTCAAGTGTTAGGGAAGGGCTTGGCTGAGTAGTTTGCCTTTGGGGTCTCTCACACACTAGTGATCCGATGTTAGCTAATGCTGGCTGCGGTCATCTGAAATTTTACCTGAACTGGGCATCCAAAATGGGCCACTAACCTGCCTGGCAGGTGATGCTGGCTCTTGACTGAGAGCTCAACTGAGGAGTTCCTTGAGTGGAACACCTACACGGGGCCACTCAACAGGTCTCAGAGTAGTTGGACATCTTACCTGGTATGCGGCTTCCTCCACAGTGAGTGGTGAGTGTGCCAAGAGAACCAAGTGCAAGCGATACGGACTTTTATGAACTCTTCTTAGAAGTCATGCAACATCATTTCCATCCTACTTTATTGGTCAAAGCATTCACAGTCCTGCCCAGATCAGTAGGAGGAGACATAAACCCCACATCTCACTGGTGGGGGGGGGTCAAAGAATTTGCAGCCATTTAAAAAAATCATGACACTCTAGGTTTAGTCTGCTGTATCCTGTTAAATCCTGACACTGCTATTGAGAAATTTTATAAAAAGTTATCATTTCTGATGTCTTCCTTGGCAGCCAGGTATGTAGTTCTCATGCTGGAACTACATTTGATTTGGAAAGAAGAAGGATGTCATATATTTAATATTTAAATTTTAGATGTCTATCATTTAATAAAAATTAAGCAAAATGTAAAAAAACCTGAAAACTGAAGGGAGCTCTAGCCATGGTCAAGAGTTTGGTTAGGAGTAGTGGCACATGCCTGTAGTCCTAGCTACTTGGGAGGCTGAGGCAGGAGGATGGCTTGAGCCCAGGAGTTTGAGTGAGGCTGCTGTGAGCTATGATTGGCTACTACACTCCACCCTGAGTGATATAAGGAGATTTTGTCTCTGAAAAAAAATAAAGTTTGTATATAAAAAAGAGTTTGTATATATGATCATTTAATATTAATGATGTAACCCATATGAAACAATAATATTCTAAAAATTCCTGTGGGGATATTTTCAAACAACGGAAATTGTAATTAAGATATTTCAAAGTATTCAAAGCTGCATAAAGTTATGACAGAATTTGGAGCACAGAGGAAGCATGTTTAAACAAACCATGGATGCCTAATACAAAGCCCACATGAAAAATAAATGAAAGTGGATTGAAATCAGGTGTTGACTTAATTTAACTTGGCCATAGCATATGTTGGGTTATGTTCCAATCGTCCAGTATTTGCATTTACATGTAGTAATCAAGACAGAGAAAGCAACAGGGAGAACAGATTCTACATTCTAATTCTCAAGGGACAAAACACACGGAGCTCACATCAATTGGATCTTGTGATTTTACTGCATGTGAGTTGGCTAATTAAAGTGAATGAGAATTTTCTAGATGGAGTATAAAACAAAGATTCTTTGTTGTTAAAATTTCCTGCACATGGAATGTGTTAAAGTTAGGATAAATATGCTGGATTTTGTTTACAGCTCAAAGATTTAATTATTTATAAGAAGAATGTCTGTTGAAAATAAATGAGATGCAGGAAAATAGTATAACAAGAGCAAATGAGGCTCTTGACCCACCGGCTCAATGCAATAGAACTTCGCTATCCAAAGTGTGTCTTCAGAACACCAGTTGGGAGTTTGTTAGAAATTCAGAATCTCAGGTCCTACTGAACCAGAATCTGCCCTCTAGCCAGATCCCCAGGTGATCTCTATGAACAGTAAAATCTGGAAAGCACGGATGATGAGTACGGGGCACTGTGGGTTTAGGATAACTTTGAAAATTGTAGTGTAGACCTTTGTGTTTGTTTTCATGAGTTGGTTGAAAGAACATGAATCAAGTCTTGAAGAGGGGGAAACATGTAAAGGGAAAAAAGATACGGAAAATGTTTAAAAAGAAGGATTTTCACAGTTAATTAACAAGTGTCAACAATTCACAAACATTCTGAAATATAGATAGATTAGGGATAAACAGGTCGTTGTAAATATAGATAGTTATCTGATATGAAGAGTTGAATTAAATAATGGACAGTTAGAAGTAATTGTATCTGGGGGATGGACACGCTTTAAGCTCTGACTCAGGTGGGGCAAAGGCAATATACGTAACCTAAACATTTATACCACCGTAAAATGCTGAAATAAAAAATAAATTATAGAAACAAACAAACAAACAAAAGTAGTTGTAGACTGCTATTAAGCGCCTAATACATTTGCCAGCACATGTTGACAATCAATATCAATATTGAGTGAATAAGTTTTGCATGTATCACTTTATTATACAAAGTAATTTTGCATACATTATGTCACTTTCAGCCTCACAATACCCTCTTAAAGTAGGCGGAATGCGTAGCTGGCATCATTAGACAAATGCTTTCAACTTGTCTACTTTGTAATAACTCTTAAAATCAACAGGTATGACAAAACCTTTTAGTGCATGATTGATGTTAAGAATGTTCATGCATTAAAGATAGCATTTTCAATTGTCTTCTAAGAATAATAATTTTTACATGTTACTGCTTTTGTTTAACAAAGATTCAGATAGTTGACTGCTATGTAAATGCTTGCTAACTTTTGAATTAACTTTTTAATTAAACTGAGTTTAATCAGTTTAATTAATTTACCAATTAATATCCTACATTGTTACATAAAGGATTTCAGGCTGGCTTCATGAACAATGCAATTTACAATATGAGTGAAATAGGTTGGGGAAATGTTACACTTTGTCACTGTTGAAATAGAAATAAAAATAAAATGATGTGAGTGACTCTGGAAACCAGTGACCACGTTCTGCATGTCTTTCTCCTCAGTGCCATACACTTAGCCATTTGAGCCCTGTGCAAACTCCGTAAAGAAATGTGTCCTTTAAATAAGAGGTATTAGTAAGAGGATATTAAAAATGTTCAAGTTCAGAGAAGTGACAATTTTTTTAAAATCATAGGCAAGACCAGGACTTGAAGTCACATGTTCTGATTAAAAATTGAGAAAATGTTCCTCTCTGGTGAACTTCATTCTTAATTCCAAAATTAGGACACATTTTATGATGTATGATCTAACAAAAACGATGTGTTTTTGCAGTTAGTCCTAACTGGCCATGTAAATCTGGAATTTATTTTCAACATAACTTGCCTTTCAAAAACAGCTTGCTCATCTTAAAGAAACAAGTAAAAGCTGGATTCTCCTTGTAGAGAAGAAGAAAAGTAATTAAAAAACATATGCTTGCTTTATTTTATTGGATAAATATTTGACTCACAATAGGTATATTGTATATTTTTATTAAATAAGCAATTCCTTCTTAAGAGATTGGAACTTTTTTCCTATTGTTGAGAAGAGAAATTTTTTACTTGAAAAATCAAAAAAAAATTTAAACCATTATCCAATCTCCTTCCTGCAATGTGTTGTTTATTCTAAATTTTCTCAAATTTATCATAAGCAAAGGAAATTACATAAAATTTATTTAAAGGATATTTTAGGTTTTCTGTTCCATCATTAGTTCTAATTGCCCAAATGTTTAAAAATGCGTATTTTTTTAAATGTCTGAACTGAATACTCATCTTTGGGATCAAACAGACTCAATTACATTGTGAAGTTCAAATTGTGTTGAAATCTACTACACTATTTGGGGAATTTGTTCTAAAGATGAAAGGAAACAGTTTTACTCTATTGATTCTCATAAATGTCCCATGGATTTATCTGATAAAAATAACTCTAATAACTACTGTGTTTTATAGATAGTATGTCAAACACAGTCCTGGCACCTGGTATACAATGCCTCAATTTTTACAATCATCATTAGAAAAATGTTATTATCCCCAAATTATAATAGAAGAGGAAATGGAGGCTTAAAGAGTTAAATTCACCCAAGGTCACAACTCAGTCAGGCAATATTCTAAATCCTATGTTCTTTCTACCAAGCCATGTTGACTATTGCAAAATATAATGTCACAACTTTAACAAAATAGCATTTGCATTTTTAGAAGTTCACATGGCTTTGCATTCATT
This sequence comes from Lepilemur ruficaudatus, assembly GCA_963574885.1. Classification (NCBI taxonomy): domain Eukaryota; kingdom Metazoa; phylum Chordata; class Mammalia; order Primates; family Lepilemuridae; genus Lepilemur; species Lepilemur ruficaudatus. Next base: position 20,444 of record CAUYRT010002881.1, on the reverse strand, counting down.
AAAATCTCTTAAGAATAACAAGAAATAACAACAGAACTCTAGTTCAAGGGGAAAAAAAGTATATAATATTTAAATTGGAAAGCAATGGTAAAGAATTTTTTCATTTTACAGTTAGCCAAGGCAGCCAATTTGTGTGGAATGGTTATATGGCAAAAGACTATATATTTCTAACCAGGACACTTCTGAGGTTGAAAGAAAAATGTCACACAACATAATAGTGAAATAGTATTAGGATATTAAAAATGTTCAAGTTCAGAGAAGTGACAATTTTTTTAAAATCATAGGCAAGACCAGGACTTGAAGTCACAAGTTCTGATTAAAAATTGAGAAAATGTTCCTCTCTGGTGAACTTCATTCTTAATTCCAAAATTAGGACACATTTTATGATGTATGATCTAACAAAAAGCGCACATACACACACACACACACACACACACACACACAGTACAATCTGCATGCTTTAACTGGGATGGGCAGACTGGAATGCATGCTTATCCTCCACACAGGGAGTTATAAATGCTGGTAAAATTGAATTAATGAATGAGAGAAACAGAGCTGAGAGTAACCCAAAGTTTCTTACTCAGAAGTGCATTTTTCTCTAAGATTTAAATTTAATGTAATTGTATACACCTGATAGAAATTTTTTTTTTCCTCTTGGTCGGGCACGGTGGCTCATACCTGTAATTGCTTGAGCCCAGGAGTTTGAGATTGCTCTCTAGCCTGGGCAACAAAGCGAGGTTCTGTCTCAAAAAAAAATAAATAAATAAAAATAAAAAATAAAGAATTTTTCCTTCTTGAAGAAAGATGTAATGAGGTTCATCCACTGCTATTTGTGTTTAACAAATTGATCCGTAGTTAAGAGTGATCTTATGTAATTAATTACCTTTGAAAAGGGATAGAGTGTTAAAAGGGTTAGAGACAGTATCAGTCAGGCTAAGGAATAAACAAGAGGCAAAATATAGGGAACATTCAGGCCTTTATGTATTCCTGAAACAGAAGCTGTATAATTTCCTTCCTAATCAAACTGCATCATTCTTTAATCAAATATTTTAACAATTCCATAAAGTACAAAAACAGGTTGTAGAACAACAAATGCACCACATGAAGAATAAATCTGTGAATACTAAATATTCCTGCATTCTGCTAAAAATAATTCATACATTTCTAAAACTAATAAAATTGAATCGACTATCTAATAAATGGAATTTTATATCATGTTTGTTATCAGCTAAATAATTCATTGTTCCATTTTATATACACATTCTTTAATTAACTTACTGACTCAGAAGTAAGATGCTGCTAATCCATTCATTTCCCCAAGCGCACATACACACACACACACACACACAGTACAAAATGTGTGTGAGTATAAGAACAAAAGGTTAGAAGTTTAATATGAAGGAATTTTTAATCAGGGGAGAAAGCAGCTGGTTGGGGTTCTCTCTACCTCCAACTGGAGATGCCAGATTGCATGGTGATTAGGGACACCTGTTTTCTACTAGCCTTTGCCTGAAGCAGGCAACTCAGGAGGTTGGCTATAGAAGTGTTCTTGGCATTTGGTTATAATCTCTCTTAAAAACCACCTTTTCTTTTAAAACCATATATTTATTTTCAGCCATGGAGTACCTATTAAAAAAATCAGGGATAAATTTGCCTGCAAGTAATCAGAAACTGTTTTACAAGAGGAAAAGAGAGGAGACTATTTTCGGTAATTTGGAAAGAGTCTATTTTAGTATTTTCATACGTGTTTTAAAAAACGTAAAAGATTCACCTGAAGCTAACCACTGTTGATGATATTTTGTTGGTAGAATCATATTACCTACGTCAAATAATAGAGGGAACTGCTGTCAGGTATGTGTTCCACGACATTTACTTCTACTTCCCTTGTGATTTTTCCACTCTTTTCCTTCATCTACCACTTCCTCAAAATTCTATTCATCAGTTTTTTGCCTTTCACATGTCAGAGTTGAAATGGACTTAGTAGACAATCTGGTTCAACTTGACTGCTGTGTAGATGAGAATTCTGAAGGCCACAGTTCTGAAATTAGGATGTGGTTCTTTGTTATGGCAGCCATAGCAAACCAGCACAAGGACCTAGGTAAAGAGAATGGTGGAGCCTCTGTTGAGAAAAGCATCTGGGAATCCCACTGATTGCAAATTCCTTATTTTATGGTTTAAGATGTTACAGCCCAATAAAGGGAAGTGACATCTCTGGATAGTTACAACAAAGATCGATCAGAACCCACGTTTTGCAATTCCCAGGCCAGTTGGTCACTTCCTAATACCCCCTGCTATTTCTTACACATTTGAGCCCAAACACAAAACATCTTATAGGAACCCTTGATCCCAGGAGAGAGATGTTTCTGAAATTCCATTTACTTTTTATGGTTTGGTTGAATACATGATTTCTTTTTATGTTTCTGTATCTAATTAATGAATACATTTATTTAACTGACTTTTACAAAGATCCAAGTATGTGCAAAACACTGTGTCACACTGTAATGTTTTTATAGATAAACCCACAACTGCATCTATCAGTTTTATCACCTATTACATTGCCAACCTTTAATATATATTAATATATGCTAAAGTCTAGCACCCTCAAATTTTATAGACACATTCCAAAAAAGAAATCCACATCATCATAGTAACTCATGGTTAAAGATGAGTAGCGTTATAAGGGAAAAATCACTGAAATTGTTGTCAAAAAATATTTGGGTTCTTTATTGTTTAAACTATGACTTTTAATCAAATGATATCACCAAACATAATATCAATATATATTTGATTAGACTCTAGACATGGGGTATAGATTGAGGGAAGCATCATTAAAATCAGCATAAGACTAGAAATTAGAAGATGACTTCCAGTTTAACTTTTCTGGTTATTAGCTTTGATTTTGGCAACCACTTAGCCTATCTGTGCCTCATTTTCCTATTTGAAAATTGGGAAAATTTGACTCATCATGTAATATTCTTTCTAGCTCTATCATGGTTGAGATTCAAAAGAATAAATATAATTGTAAGCTACAATATGTTTAGTCAATAGTTGCCTTAAACAAAGAATAGCTCAAAAGATACCAAGCTATGCTGACATCCACTTTGAAACAATATATATACTCTGTCCTTAACACACATAGCAAAATTCAGGGGCAGAAGTCTTGTATATGTTGATTGGGCAGTTTTATATACATACACAATGTTTATATACACATACCATTCCCTTTTATTAGAAACAAAGAATATGTATTCGGAGTTTTTCCCATTATAATTCCTTAGTGTGTGATCTTCTTTTTTTTTTAATTTGAAAACAAACATGAATGGACAATAATGTCTGCTGGCAGCTGACATGATGGTCTATTGTGTTAAGGTCTCTATCAATCAAATGTACATCAGCTTTGATCACGGAGGTTTCATTTTCCTAACAGAGAGGTGAGATAACCATTACCCTGATCAGAAGGTGATGGGTTGGTGCAATTCTCAAGAACCAGGTAGTCAACTTTCAGTTCCTTGAGAAATTTCTGAAATAGCAAAGACATTGCTTGATCTTTTAAAACACTGGAAGTTTCCAGGACACTTACTTGAAGAGAGTCGTAAAGATCAGTGAGAGATATGGTGGCAAAGGACCAAACCTGAGAACATACTTTTACAGGCCTCACACCATGTCCATGAAGCTAAGTGGAGCCAGAACCCCCACCCTGCTAGTCAGCTTCCTTAACCCTGAGAAAAAGTGTTTTGTTTTAGCAGAGATAAGTCTTGCTCATTTAGTCTTCAGTGTCTCCTCCCAATATTCTTTATACAATAGGAGACATTCCTGACAGTGACTTTCATAGGGAGGTGTACAAAGTAAAGAGTACTGCAGGAATGGATGGGATTCTTCCCCCCTTGGGACATTTTAGATGCCTTCATGACAGATAGTTTAAGCTATCTGTTTGTTTTTGTATCAAGTTATGTTTTAAGTGTCCTTTTCTAGTCTGCTTTTAATGAAATATTGGAGTATATTTTTAGGATTTTAACAATTAACTATTGAACAATTAACATGTGCCATGCAGTATGCAAAATGCTGGAGACACTATGCCTTGCAGAAACTCACAAGAGGCGAACAGATAAGTAAATAGGCAATTAAATTAATTTTGACAGAAATAGCTCAATCAGCCAATGAGGTGGGCATGGGTGTTAGATGAGATTCTTTCTTGAGAAAATGACAAAATGATACTAGAGAAACAAAAAGGAGTTAAACAAATTTGGTGGGAAAAGTAGGGGGAAGGATACAAATGGGCAAAGAAAAAGACAGTGGTAGGAGAGACCATCCCTCTCTAATTCTTTCCACCCTTGTAATTCTGGTTCTATGTTAAATGAAGCTTACAGCTCTTTGAAAAATTGGCTCTTTTAGGGAAAATATTGTTCCTGAGGGCATCGTAGGGAAAGACCTGAAAATTCCCCTAGAGATGTGGATGACTCAAGTTCTGGTTCTCACTTTCCCTTCCTCACCCCTGCTGAGTGAACTTTCTTTATGGTTTAGAAGCCTCAGTCACCTCTTTCTGGATGAATATTAAAAACTCATTTGTGTAAGTATGCCATTATCATTTATTATGTTTATTTTTTTCTACCCCCTCCCACTGATTCAGAAAAATAATCGTGGTTTATTTTATCAACAAAGCAACTTGCTAGCTTGTTTGAAACAACATAGACTATTTTTGTATAAATGAATCACTCTTCATCTACCAGAAGTGTTGCACTTATAAGGTCAAAATTGATGATTCTTATAATATTGTGACGCTTCCCAAGGAGTCCAAGTCAGGCCAGGGCAACCAACCCCATCTCCAGACAATAGATGCTTCAATTCAACTGCTTCTTTCCTTTCCTTGGTGACCATACAAAAACCCTGTAACTCACACATGGAAGAAGCTTGGCATAGTGAAGAATCTGAAGTTAGATACACACTTCTTTTCCTCTCAACTGAAGTGTTCTGCTATTTATTTCAGTTTGCCTTTGTTTCTGGATATCGCGTAATTGCCTTTTACAGACTGAGAGGCCAAGTACATGAGGATTAGAACAGCAAAACCTAAAATTAAGTCCTGACTATTCCATTCACTTCTTATGTGAATGTGAATTAAATCTAACCTCTCTTTATCTCCATTTTCTTATCTGAAAAATGAGGAGAATTATCCTATCTCCCTTGCTTAACTGTTGTATACATATGCATAGCATAGATTAAAAAAACACATTTCCTTTATGTGTCAAAATCCAAAGCACTATAAAAATATAAAGAATTGCAATTATGCAAATTATGCTTCAATAAAGAAAAAAAAAAAGAATTGCAATTAATTGAGGGTTTAGTAACTGTAATCTCCAAGGCCTCTAGACTTCATTGCAATCAGGTCCAAATGCCTTATGCACTAAGCTCTCTTACCTATATGTCACTAATAATTCCTTCTCCATCTTCCTCTGTACTTTGATTTGCTCAGTATTTATAAATCACATGCTGTGGTTGTAATTTAGTGAACTTCATAAAAATATCCTCTACCCCCTTTAACAAGACCACATGGCCTTAGAATGCAGGACTATATCTTTCTGGGGATAGACCTGCTTGGGATCAAACAGTTATAAAGATCCCTGTGGACAGCTTGACATGGCATTTGGTCATAGATGGAGCATTTCCAGCCACGACCCAGTAAGAAAACATGTTAAGAAAGGTAAATAATTAAAAGTAAAGAATTATGTTAACTTTGGTGTGTCATCTGGTTTAGTGAAACTATTATGGTAATTGTAATAACTATATTCACTGCATTTTTTCTTTTGATTTCCCAAGCATTTTGAAATAACATAATCATAGCAAGTAAACAGCATTATTATTAACAAGTAACAGCATTTTCACTGGTCATTTGAAAGTACATATTATTTTTTCACTCCAAATTCATGTTAAGCTTACTGCAGTGAGAATGTCCAGAGTTATGACAAAAGAAATAGTTTATTCTAGTTTAATTTAAAAATGTTCCAATTTCAGAAATGGAACAAAATATAAAACAATCCATGACTACATTCTAGCTCATGTAAAAATATTTTATAACCACTCTGTTACGGTTTATTATTTTTAAAATTATTTTTCCATGGTTTCCATTATTTCTCATACTGATAGTTGCAAGTCTTTACATTTTATAGCCAGAAACATGTTCATAGAGTAAAAATAACCCAGAAACATATTTAACTGATTCAGGAGTCTTTTTCTTGAGCTTCACAAATAGACCATGACAATCCCACTTATATTTTCATGATATAAAACCTAAGACTACTAACTGAATATTATATTATTATTGGAATTAAAATTTCATATATTCATAACTAATTAAAAATTAATATTATACAGAGGGTGTTAAAAATTAAAGAAATTCTGAATAGTTTTATAATAGATTTCTTACTTCCCCTATCTCTGGGTAGAAGGAGTCCTCTCCCTGAGGCTGATTGTGTGTCCAGAGGAAGGAATACAATGGTTGGATTTGAGAATTTTTACATTACAAGCTTTGAGATCTGCAGACCCAGCTAAGGTAAAATCAGAGGAAAAACTGATTTCCTACCAATAGTGTAGAGATAAAGTACAAATAGTAAGCAGGTGGAAAAAACAAAAATCAAAGTCACTGATTTATTCATTTACTTATTGAAGACTATGATGTAACAATTATTACTATAAATGCTCCATCTTTAAAGCTGAAAAACAGATATAGCTCATTACAACAAGGAAGCTAAGTTGATTGGAGGTGGGGGTAATGATAAAACAAATCTTTGGACCTATAGAAGTTGAGATGTGAGTGGAATCAAGACAGTAACAGGTAGATTGTCTTGAAGTCGCTAGGTTTATTGATGCTTTTAGTATCTTTTCCTTTCTCTTAATTTTAATCTTGTTAGCAAAAATCATCATATATGACTGTTTCTCAAGATATAATTTGAAGATAAGTTTATGACATGGCTCCCCCCAAAACCGTGGTTACTGATTTTTACTCTGGGGTAGCTGTTTCTTAATTAGACTCTCATAACACTTTCTACATACTTGCATCACAGCACTTACCGGTTCCATAATAACACAGGTTCTGATAATCCAAAGGTAAAGAATGAGTTTTATTTGAATTACCAGTTTTAGAACAAAGAAAGTGCCTGTCCCATGGAAACTGTTTAATGAATATTCAGTGAATGAGTGAATAAACACGAAGCACAAAAATAAATAGATTTTGATATTTCTTAAAATTTATGTTGTAGGAAGATTGATTAATCAAACCCTATATTTAAAAAGTACCAGCAGTCCAATTATTTCCAAAGAACATAAAATTGAGGACTGATCACAGTATTTATTTAACTATCTCATGAATGAATTTGACAAAAGTATAGAAAATGTTTATGATATATGGGTAAGAGGTACTAGAGACAACATTTATATAATGTGAATACTTGAATAGCATTTGCGTTTTTTCATTTTAAGGGCAGTAGTTGTATAAAATTCAGATTGGATATGTCCAGGACTGATATTTTCTCCATTCATTTTAAAATTCCTGAAATTCCTTGAACTTCCTACCATCTCCCTTACAATAGTGCCACAGGGTGATACCTAAATGCGTATATGTAATGACAAAGTGTACCAAACTCTTTAATCAGTGCTGAGTCTCAAATTTGACTATCTCAGATATGTTATTATCAATAACCTTGAGGTGTCAATGCTTGAGTTATTGAAAGGATGGTCTTGTCCAAAATATGATTTGGGCACTTGGAAAGTCATAATGACATCTGATCAGCAGTACATTTCTTAATTGGAAATAATAAAAGAAGCAGCATTATCACAAGTAATCAGACTTTCTTAGTTATGATACTTAAACATCATGAGGCAGATGATTTATTCAACTATTTGGAGCTTCTCCAAAAAGGCTGGAACATAAATAAAACAGAAGAGCAGCAAGACTAGAGAAATCAGAGCGCAATTTAGAAATGGTGAAGGGGTTATACTGCCCCCACCTTCAGTACAGCTGCTGTATGTATATGGAGTAGTTAACCTTTGACAAATAACACCACTTCTGTGAAGATACTAATACTCAGAATATTTCCTAATCTTTCCAGGTTCAGCTTCAAAAGACATTTGACAGAACCAGTCTTTTTTTTTTTTTTTTTTTCTGAGACAGAGTCTCACTGTGTTGCCTGGGCTAGAGTGCCGTGGCATCAGCCTGGCTCACAGCAACCTCAAACTCCTGGGCTCAAGCGATCCTTCTGCCTCAGCCTCCCGAGTAGCTGGAGCTACAGGCATGTGCCACCATGCCAAGCTAATTTTTTTCTATATATATTTAGTTGGCCAATTAATGTCTTTCTATTATTAGTTGAGATGGGGTCTCGCTCTTGCTCAGGCTGGTTTCGAACTCCTGACCTTGAGCAATCCACCCGCCTCAGCTTCCCAGAGTGCTAGGATTACAGGCGTGAGCCACCGTGCCCTGCCCAGAACCAGTCTTATATTCTAATTTCTCCCATGGCCTAGAGAGAAGACTCTTGCCTTTTTTTTTTCTTTTGACTAAATTGCTTTGTATATTGTTGCAAACTGCCTTAAGGAAAGCCAGCTCCTGTTTGAAATCACAACTATTAAGAAAAGTACATTTTATTCTTCTTTCTGTTATTTCTATTAAAATGCAGAATTGATCTTTTAAATACATATTCTTTAATTTGTCCTGTCTTTATTATATCTGTGCTGACATAAATTTTTTACAAAGATTAGTATGAAGTGGTACTATTTTCATGGATTTATATGGGTTTCTCCATTCCATTTTAGAGGCTTAAAAACAAAGCATAAAGGAAAAGAACTGAGAAATAATATTTCACTGGAAAAATAAAAGGGCAGTAGTTTTACTATAAAATGTTTGCCAAGCTAAATGTATTTTAGTTACATTGAGAACTAGCAGGACTGCAACTAATTTGACTCCAGAGAAATTAGTTTGCCTGTAATGCTAAGAGCAGCCCCTGCTGGTTACTGCTATGTAATTGAGACAAGGGAAATTTTAGAAGGTAAAACATTAGAACAGAAGATACTGGAGAGTTTTGTCTTTTTAAATAGCAATTGTCTCTCCTTTGACTCCATTTCAATACGTGACCTGCCGTATTTGCTATAACTCATATGTGCATTATCAAATATTTAAATCTTAAACGTTTTTTTCTTTGAAGAAAGTGTTTTAAAAAATTCTCAACCACCCACTTGACAGATGGTTTGCCAAAATCAGGCTTCAATAAGACTTACCTGTTAACAGAGGAAAACTAAGAAAGTATTATTGTGGGTACGTATTTGTAGTTTGAACTAAAAGTGTATCTTTAGCGGATTCTTAAGTTATTAGGTCATTTTTAAAAGTATAATAGAGACATATTAAAACAATAAAACATCATATAACTTTCAAATTATGGCACTGTAAATTAAAGAGGACATAGACAAAAGTGGGTGTAAAATATTTTAAAACTTTATTCTTCCTTGCTCTAATCAACATTTGTGGAGGTAGAGAAAAATAATAACAAAAAAATTAAACCAAACTGAAATAATTATATGCTAATATTTTACTTCTTTGTTGAAATGTCTTCCCAAATGCATTAACTTAATTCCAGCATGGTATTTTTCTATTTAAGTCTTTTTCAAGACATTTTTAACCAGCAACTGAAATGATTCATGTGTACATAGGTACTACATCTACCTTTAAAAATATCAGAAATGTTTTACCTGACTCTTATGAATTAATAACTAAATTATAAGCATTAGTATATTTGTTTCATTTGGTACTATTATGGATTCTTCATTGAACAACACTGAATTTTCTAATTTTTTGCATTTTAAGTGTTTTACAAAGTGTATTCTGTGGAATCACAATCCTATGAGACACAAATAATCAAAAAGTCCCTAAAGCCCTAGAAGTTTTTAAAAATGCTGCATACCATATACTTTTAAAGATTCCAAATGCAAATTAGCGTATTAAACTCTTTGATACATCCTTTATTAAAGATATGTATTTAATTTCTTCTAATCCAGTTTTCCTCAAACTTTTTGGTCACATGGAACCTTATTTTTACAGCAAATTTTTCCAGATCTTGTGGGACTTGTCTGTTTGGGGAACACATTTTGTGTAACACAATTGTAATTCTTTAAGGATGAGTACTAAGTGCACTTTAATCACAATCTTTACCTAACATCTCCTCCTTAAGCACATCAAGAATAATCTAGGGGAAAAATGTACCACAGAAAATTGTCTTGGCTAAATCGCCAGGGCTGTGCCTTCTTAAACTTGACCCTGCTCAGCTCTTGTGTAGCAACTGCCAATCGCCAACATCTCCAAACACATTTCTGATGCTTTACCATGGTCTATAGGGTAAAGTCTAATGATCTTTCCATTGCACATAGCTTGGCCTATGCCCCGCTATCAGTACTGTATAACCAATTATATATATTCTTTCATTATTTTAAACAATTTCAGTCTCCATGACTTTGGTCATGTTGTACTTTCTGCCTGTAATGTCCATCTTCTACCCTCTTTCTTGATAAAATCTATTCAAGTAAGAACTTGTGATGGTATATCTATCTCACCATTAGACTGTGAGCAAATGAGAAAAGTAACAGCAAGACAAGCTCTCTGATATCTTCTATTTATTCTCTCCTATCTAACTTAATTTTAAAAGAAATTAACTTAATAACCCATAGTAGGATGCAAATTACAGTTTAAGAATACTCAACTTGAGCCTCATCTATTCAAACTGTAGGCTGGGCTGACTGTAAGATACAATTGTAGGGTAGTGATATATATATATATATATATAATTGGAAAAGAAACATTTCTTTTTCTTTCCAGAAAATTACTATTTCAAAAATAATGTGTGATATTTTATACACGGTGTTCTTAGTTTTAATGTTTTTCGTTCATATTTATATTGATTAATCTTTAAAATATTTTATACATCCAACATGTTATATCAATTCCATATACACATATAGTACATTTTACCTTTTTAACATGCTTTTGATGCATAAAGCAAATCAATATCTTTCATGATTTTTGTCTTTAGGTTTATACTTGGGAATAACTTTATCAATATCGTATATTATTAATATGTAATAATAATTCATCACAAAAATAATTCTATTATTTTTGACTTATTTTTACGCAAATAATAATTTAATACATATTAGTTAGCAATCAACCACTGGGTTGGGGAGGGTGACAAAAACCCAATATCCTCACTTTAAATGATAGGACCTTCTGTTAATCTACTAACAACAATTTATGGTAAAAATACTGCCACATTGAATTTACTTAGATTGAAAGGTATAGCCAGGTTTCAAAAATAATAAATGGCATAAATAGGAGAATTTAGAGACTCTTTGACTTATCCTCTGAGCAGCCAGTGTAGATAGAGCTTAGGTAATCTTACTATGTTCATTAACTCTCACTTGTTATCAGATGGTATGTAGTTTCCAAGGCAAACCCTTAAATGTACAGAATGTTTTTCATTCTTCCCTCAAATATCAAATATTAAATTAAATTGGCACCGTTTACATTTAAATCCACAAACTAATTTCAGAGGGAGAATACATGCTTAATTTTTTTAGCCTAGACATAAAGATGTTTGAGTATTGCAATTGTTTGAATTCAGCTATTTTTTTTAAATGCACATGAACAAGTTCTTTATACAGAGTAGCGATAAGGACCAAAATTAAATTTTCTACATTACTTAAAAATTTGCTAGGTTTTAGTCATATTTCAGAAAAAGCTCATTGACAGTAAAAATTATAATAGTAGAGGTCAATTATAAAGAACAATATTCAAAAAAACAAAATATGACTTTTTAAAATTTAAAATTCTTAACTATATTTTAACTTTGTAATCAACCATCATTCAAAGGCAGTTTCATTCATCTGTTCATGACAAGGTGCAAATCTAGGTTTTCCTAAGTAATATTAACACTAATTTTCTTCATTTTCTCTGATCAAATCTGAGTACATTAAAACTATTATAAAAACATTTTTTAAATGTTATGAAAGATAAGTATAGATGTCAATATAAAAACTTTATGCATAAACAATTCCATTATTAAGAAAAATAGACTTATAAGAAAATTGCCATAAATTTCCACAGTCATCAATGGCTACAATGTGAAATTTTGCTTACACTGTTCTGCAAATCCCTTTGTTGTTCAAGTAAATTAATCAGGAGGTGTTGTTTGCTTTGACATACATTCCTAGATCAAAACAAGCAGATGTTCTTAAGAAGGACCTGAAATGAAATTTTTGAGTGTGTCCAGAGGAAAGTTACTCAAACATGATGAGGAAGTCTGTAGAAAATGCAGAGAAGACTCAAAGAAAATGAGTCTATCATTTGATAATATGATAGGTATCTTCAGACATATAAAGATGTACCATAGAAATGTAAAGTGATACACTTGATCAAGTTGTTCCAGCACACAAAGTTACAATCAGGGACAGATATAAGAAAGATTTGAAATGGAAATGGAGCCATTTGATTTTTTGTTGCCAGATTATTCTTTTTTAGCAGCTCAGAAGAAAAAATACACATACGTATGGTTTCCTCACCTTCACCTTAGGAGGAAAAAAGGGAAATGATCCAAACCAAAACCATATAATTCTAGGATTATCTAGAATAAAACTCTGGCCTTGCAACTTACTGCAATGTGTCTTTTACAGCTCAAGTATAATAGCTGAATAGCAATAGCATTGAGAAGTATGCTGACTGTTAAAATCAAAAAACCTGGAATAAAATCAGTCACTGAAAACCAGAGTGGAGATAGAGGAAAAATATAATAATCACTGGTTTTCAGGGATTAGTTTTATATTTTTTATTATCTATATTGATCAATTAATCAGTTGATAGAGATAAATCAATATAAATAGAGTTGTATTGGAATGGTAAATACCTATTTTCCCTCAAAATGCAGCTTTAACTTATTAGAATCCAAATGAGATGAATAGCTATACGATTAATCCTCAAATATACTTTAGGAAAAATAAATCTTTTCAAAGTCATGTGCACTTTTGATTTCTCATGTAATTTGAAAGGCAAGGAACCATTTTATAGAACATTCATAGAATTAGAAAAGGTCATTGATCTGAATCCTTTGTCTTCTGGCAGAAAAAGCTAAAAGTAAGTACATAATAAATCATGAATACTTTCAGGAGAAAAAATAGCACTCTTTGATTAAGACAGAATAAACATATGCATTTTGTTCATAGCACAAGTTCTGTTTAAGCTAAAAATTTTATTTCTTTAAGAAAAAAGTAAGACAGCCAATTATTTTCTTTTGAAATATTTACTTGAGTTTGAGTTTTTAATAGAATTTGTAAAAGGTTACATTAAAAGTCAACTTGCTAGTATAGAGATTTTCATTAATTAATTTATGTTAAATAATTCAGAATTTATTGAGGTTTTGTTATGTTCCAAGCAATATAGGTACTAGGTTTACATAGCATAAGATTAAAGAAATAGAGAATGAAAGAGAATAAAATTCCAAGAAATTACAAATAATATTTCTTTAAACATATAACCCAATTCTTCCGTATTTACCAACTCATCCTTGTTTTCATTAAATTATCAATTTTACATTTACATGATTCTCTGTAGAAAGTAAAAATGATTTCTTTTATCACAGGATAACTTGTTAAAAAATAGTCTATAGGTGTTCAGATGTTAGCAGCATAATTTATGTGATACTCTCAGTTGACCTAATCCATTCTCTTATCTATGGGTAACAGCACTCGATTTTAATTTTGTTAAATTTTTATTCCATTATTCTCTCTAGGATTCTTTTACTTTAGGAAGACCTTATGTTCCAGGGTTTAGCAGGGCACAGTTCTCCATTTGTGTCTAAACCAATTAGTAAAATTGCTAGCCCTAGCCCAAGTGAATGATTGAGGTATTGGCAGTTGACTTAAAATTGTTCAATCAGAGTGAAGCTCATGACTTGTATTCTAAAGTTAAGAGGAAAAATTTGAAGAGTTTGTACATAGCCTGGATACATGTTGTCTCAGTTGCTGCTGGCAGCCATATTATGATGTCAGAGAACTTGTCCAAAAATACTTATCTGATAGGGGGAGTTTTCTAAAAAAGTACATGGTAATTGCTAGTGTTTCATCATAATATTTTTGGCCATCGAGCTGATTTTATTTAGTTAGTATATATTCCCTGAATCCCAGCACATGGTTAAATTAAGGAGTTAAATAATTTCTTGGAGCAATGAATGAGAATAGTGTGTGTGTGTGTGTGTGTTCCTAATCATATCTCTTTGTGTTTTGAAGCAAATTAAAAATGCTTGTGTTAAATTCTTATTTGGCCACAGAAATAGAATAATGCTAAAACCAAGATAACATTAATGTGATGTGATGTTCTTATACAAAGCTAACCCATTTAAAAAGGCTTATGTGAAAATTACCCTCCACTCCTTCTTTGTTTCAGTGGAGTTGAGTTCAGACAGAGCTGTGGCTTCTCTCCCCTATTGCAATATCCTTGAATAAAGTCTTCCCTGCCTGTTAAAGAAAAAGGCTTATGTGAAAATCAGTCTTACAATTGTAGTTAGCCATATCAGCATATAGATTTTCACAATTTTTTATTCTCATTTGGGAGTGAGTAGGTGAAATATGGTCTTACCTCTTCTATGAATTAAATGCAATATGAAAAAGGCCCTGAGTATATTTCCTTTCAGACTTTATTTTTCCATTGTGTGTATACTTGCAACATTTTTGCTCTGCATTTTCAAGTAGAGTGGTTAAAAAATGACTCAATTTTATTGAGGTAAAAGAAGGACAACTTTTATCTAGAAAACATTTACTTGCCTAAATTATAAGAATGCAGGATTTAAATTTGATTGAGATTTGATCATCATTTAGTCCCTTCATTGTTTAGAAATACACAAAAAATAAGTACATAGAAAATTCTAAACCTTTTCTTTAATAAAATACATAGAACATCTATAACTTTGTACATAGCATCTCTGTTGACATGCTGTGGTATGGCAGGTTTGATCATGGTCAGGAAATCTAAATAGATAAGCCTGTATCAACTGTTATAAAGGCATTTAAATCTTCATATGTAATGGAATTGTTTACTCAATTACTATCTAGTGACTGACTCAAAAATAAAATAATAAAAATAAATGTTTTACCAAAAATGAACTACATCACTTATGTGGAGTGATGTCAAATCCTGATACGTCATCCACCATTCACACATAAACGTATCTATAGCTCTTTTACAGGCCTTACCCTACTATATTGAATCATACAAAGAAATTCATTTACCTTTCAGTGCCCTGAAGAATGAAACTTGGATATTCAGAAAAAGGGAATGAGAAATACAATGCCAGTCTAGCTCACAATTCTTAACTTTTTAATCTTTTCCTAGATTGCTTTTTATTATAAAGTTATATGATTTAATCTATGATGATTAGGAAGTCATGTTATGAATAAAAGAGCTAGATAAAAATCAGAAAGAATTTTATACTCTTATAAAAATGTAAAAATATGACTCTTCTTCAGTTTGACAGGGAATATCTGGATTCTATTCATTCTTCATACAGTAAACTCGAAGTCAAGTTGTATAAGTTAAACTCTACCTTTATTACTTCCTCAACCCATCCTGCCTTCTTCCAGATGATGATCTTACTACCCGCTTCATGTAAGAAAATACACCAACCAAACTAAACTTTTACCTGCAGTAAATATCAGCCAAATTTATAGGCAAGGGAATCTTTGCTTATGTTCAAAGACTTCTAGGGTTTATTGGGTTACTTTAATAAAGATTAGACGCATAAATACTTAAAATCCAGGCACACATAATTTTAAAGTTTGACTGTTCCATTAACTGTTTTTCATTATTATTAATACTTAATCATCAAATTGAAATTGTGTGATTTATTTTACCTTTTCTTTATAACTTTAAAAATTGAAAATTTTTCCGTGGATTTGAGCTAAGCAGCTGGAAATGGTAGATAAACAACGTATTCCTGGTAGAGACCAAAGTGTGTTTCAGATGTTTCCTTAAATGTCTTAGCCTATAAACCGAGTCTCCACCAAAGTAATGAGATTAGGAATGTCCTACAGTGAAGAACAGGCTAAGTAGAACCAGCTAGAAAGGATTATAATAAACACCAGAGCATTTATAAAATACTATCAGAAGGAAGCCATTGGTCTTTCAAAATGTTTTGCTGGTTCAAAGGGTTATACTTCCTTAGAGTAACCAGGATAAGATAAAGCAAGAATATTGGTAAAATAGAGGTTCCATAAATGCCCCAAACAGAATAACCCTATTTGTACATGTAGTTAATTAATTTGCTATTTTAAAAAATTCAGAATTACTAATGTAAAATAAAAAATTTCAAAGAAATGTAAAAAAACAGTCTTGGAATCTCACATGACTTATATAAGCTTTATGTCAGCAATAACTTTGTATTTTCAGAAAACAATATATTTTAGTTTTTCTAAAAGCCCTGGTAATTTAGGTCTCAAAGATTTTTCTATAAAAGGTAACATAGAAATATGGGTAAGATTCAAAATGTCACTGTCCTAGCAATTAACATCCATTAGTCATGAAAGTTAAAGCTTTTTATAAATGTAAATATGTTTCACTCTTCCAGGTCAGAAAATAAACCAACTAAAGATGGAATCTGGGTAAGAGAATTCAAAGCAATGGTCAAGCTTTTAAAATGAAGGTCAAAGTGAACATTTCCTCAATTGATGTTCAGTTCTCCGGGATGTGAGTTACTATTTTCTAAAGAATGAACCAGTGGTATACATCTCACATAGAATATCTACTTCAGAAGACAGTATAAGGCAACATAGCAGACAAACTGTACAGATTTCTTCCAGATTTGTGATAGAAAAGGAAACAATATACTTTGTTCCAAAATTCCTGCTCTTATCAACACAATGAGTTATCATTTGAGGTTTTTACAGGACATTTTCTCCTTTTTATGTTATTGAACTTGTACAAATGTATCCTCTTTTGTATCTTTTATGAGTCAAATCAATAAAGCCATATAAAACTCTAAGCAAAATGACTTCTAGTCATAGGCTATATTGATTTAACGATAAAGTTGTTCTTTAAAAATAATATCCCTTATATTATTGCTATTGTTTGGAATGCAGTGTTGTATAGACAAAAAGATCTACACAAATATATTTTTCTTGATTTTGAAATGGAAGACATAAATAATATTTTTATATGCTACAAATACATAAGTACTATTTTTTTAGAAAAAACTTAAATATTAGGATTTTATTTAGCTTCCTAAAAAGTGCATTATTCTACAGCAATAAAAATTAGAATTAGGAGAATGTTTTATTTAAATGGTTATTTCAATATCTATGTCAGAGAGTTTGACAGGGAATTTCTGGATTTTAGCCATTTTTAATGCAAACATATAATAGAATCATTTTTAAAAAGGGAAAAAAAATCAAGAAATAAATAATAAAGCAGCCTCATTTCCCATTTTCACATGCTACATCCACCTGGATCATTTGCACCATTTCCTCTCTTCACAAAAAAATACCTCTCTAGAGAATTCTCTACATTTCTTCACTTTTCATTCACTCATCCATATTATCATTCTAATATTTATTTCCAGCACTCCAGTTCAAACTGTGTTTAGCCAGGTCATCAATGACTTACATCTTATTATATTTAAAGATGAGTTTTCTCTCTTCATCTAGCTCAGTGGTTCTCACTGGGGGCAATTTTGTCTTTTTCCTTCAGGGGAAAATTGGCGATGTCTGGAGGCATTTTTGATTGTCAAACCTGATGAGTGTGCTATAATTGGCAGCTAGTAAACTGAGTTCAAGAATTTAGTAAACATTGTACAGCAGTCAAGAAAGTTTCCCACAACAAAACATCATCCGGTCCAAAAGCTCAACACTGCTGAGCTTGAGAAGTTCTGAATTGTCTCAACTTTTCAACAATATTCCACAGTTGTAAATATTTGTTTACTATCTGTACCTCACCCAGAAAACATAAGCCTAATGAGTATCAGGACTTACCTGTCTTGTTTTTTATTGTTTCACTGTGTGTAGAAAAGTGACATCCTGGATTAGGCAGGTAATAAATGTTTGTTAAAGGAATTTCTGCATTTCTTAAGTAATACTTTTCTCACATGATTATTGCTTTAGTTAGCAATCTGCTTAAATTTTGGACTAACGGTCAAATAGATTGGTTTCCCTCTCACAGGAGAGTTTATCTAACTTCCAACTCTCTACTATACAACTTCTCGAGAGCAGTTAAAGATGAAGTTCTGGTCACTTCCCCTTCCTCCCTCCATCTGTGTGCTGGGAGATAAGAAACTCATAGATATAAGGATTTCTTGGAGACTAGAACTCCATGTAGTTAAGAAAAAAATAGAGCTTACTGTGGATTGAAGTCAGATCTGCTAATATGAGTATTTTAGATTAACACAGCATTTAGCTTAAATAGTTCTTTTGGGGCCGGTTAAGAATCTCATCCATCCTTTAACATTTTGAACTATTTGTTTACTTATTGCTTGTTTCCTGTGAGGAAATGCATTCCAATTCTCAGAAAATAACTTCCAAATGAAATTGATGAAACCATTCTTTTGAACATGGGGAAATATCCATGGTAGAAACCACAACAGGAATTACCAGAAAAAGAAATATGTGAATAATGAAAAGGTCAATGTAATAAGCCCTGTTCTAGATGATAAAATAATACGGATCTCCTTTTTACTACAAAATAATACAAATAGAAATAATATCTGATAAAACTATTCATACATAAATTTAATCTAGAAATAGTGAATTAATTATGTTTCAAAGAGAAAGAAGCCAGTATATTGGTTTCTAATTGGCAAGATATGGTTATAATTATTGCATGTAAAACATTTAATTCTTACATTAAATTTTTAAACTTATATTAAGCTCAATTCTCTGCCATTCTCAATAACTATTCAGAGCCTGCGCCTGAGAAAGGATTCATGTATGCACATCTTGGGAGTGCACATAAAAGCAGGATGGAGTATGCTGTAACAATGAAATATTACCATTTCTTTCTGCCTCACATATTTTAGATTACCATTTACTGTCGACCATATAGAAAGGTACTTTGGTTAAACAGTAAGTTTTAAATTCTTACTGAGAACAGTAGTAAGCAGTAATGATTTTATTTTAGACTTTATCTGAAATTTTCATGGAATCAGTACACAAATTATGTCCTTCAAGTTGAAAATGAAATAGATTAAGTCACATCTTTAGATAATGTAGCTATAAGAGAATGTCCTCAAAAGAGGTTGCAAAATCCAGTTTATATTAAAAGATAGACTACATTTAATTGAATTACATACTTCTATTTATCAGAGTTATTTAGTGCAGATTTTCTTTGAACAATTAAAAAATCTGTCTACCTTTATCCACTAAAGCAAACATTCCAAACAAAACATTTATTGGTGAAAAAAGAAATTTTTTTGCTGGAAAATCTGTTTCTTATGTGAATTTGTTTCCGTGAAGAGGTCACAACATCAAACAACTTCCGTTAATACTGAATGCAGGATTCAGCATTGTCACTATGAAAATGCCCCCAAGTCACACAAACTAGCAAAACACTAATTTTTATCCACCTAACATTCAGTATCTACTGATATATTTGCAGGAACATTTTATTTGCATTGTTACTTATGTCAAAAGCTTTGTTTGCTTGAGATTCTGTTATTTATTGAAGAGGAAGATTTGGATAGATGAATTTAATCGAGTTTATTTTACATCTTATTCTTACACTTTCACAGTATTTAGGGCTGATCTTTGTTTATGTGGGTGTTTTCTACCCAGCCAAATGTTAGCCCCAAATAAATAGCAATTTCCGTTTTTGAGGAGTCTGGAAGCAGGAGGGGGACTGGGGGGGGAGGGACAAAGCAGCACAGCTCTGCATGAATTTTTAACACCAGCATGGTGTCTTTTGAAGAAACCACCTGAAGAAAGTTCCCAGCTGGGCAATGTGAACTAGACCTGAGCCCTATGACTGGGGGAGGGGGAGAATCAATTTTCTGAAAGCAGTTTTACCAAAGAAACAATAACCAAATTGAGAAATTTGGTAGTTTTACATCTTTAAAAGCTATGATGGTGGCTGGGCGTGGTGGCTCACGCCTGTAATCCTAGCACTCTGGGAGGCCGAGGCGGGTGGATAGCTCAAGGTCAGGAGTTCAAGACCAGCCTGAGCAAGAGCAAGACCCCGTCTCTACTATAAATAGAAAGAAATTAATTGGACAACTAAAAAAATTATTTAAAAAATTAGCCGGGCATGGTGGTGCATGCCTGTAGTCCCAGCTACTCGGGAGGCTGAGGCAGAAGGATTGCTTGAGCCCAGGAGTTTGAGGTTGCTGTGAGCTAGGCTGATGCCATGGCACTCTACAGCCCGGGCAACAGAGTGAGACTCTGTCTCAAAA
>CAUYRT010002879.1:0-11803 GCA_963574885.1 Lepilemur ruficaudatus | reverse complement strand
TAGAAAGAAATTAATTGGCCAACTAAAAACATATAGAAAAAATTAGCCAGGCATGGTGGCGCATGCCTGTAGTCCCAGCTACTTGGGAGGCTGAGGCAGGAGGAATGCTTGATCACAAGGATGCTTACATAACAGAGCTTTAGAAGTGACTTTGCTCATTTCTTTACATTAGAATGTTCAGATATCAGTCTTGAATGTCTGTACTGTGGAGCTGCCTGGGCTAGGTCTCAAGCTCCTAGTATCTATGCCAAGGACACTCAGACTCAAAGAATGTTGATCAAGAGAAACTAACCTTCTTAGAACACTACTCTCATTGTTCACTTATCTTTGCTGCCTACTGCCTATCCCAGCACTACAGTTCTTTTTCCTGGCTTTCAAAGCCTTCTACCAGCTGGCCCGAAACCCAGTCCCACTTCCCACATATTGCCTCAAATTCAACTAATGCTCCAACTAAATCTACCTCTAACTACTTCTCTCAAACATTTTGTTTCTATCTTGGCATTTTTACTCATGTTGTTACTCTCAATCCGGAAGGTACCTACCCACTCTACCCCCATATATATACATATATATATATATATGCATATATATATGAGAGCTCACTCATTATCCAAGACCGAATTCATGCTTCTTCTCTTCCAGAAAGCCCTCCCTGACTATTCTGGCCCAAACTGACCTTTACATTCTTAGCCTCTCCACTCCTAATGCACTTTACTGAATCATGTCACATGGTTAAGGACTAAGTGTTCCTCTCTTCTAAAATGGTCCCTTCTACTAGTTTATGGACACTTTGAAAGAAGAGGACAGCTCCTTTCTTTCCATATCTACTTCCTAACTCTTCTATTTCTCTTAGATCACCACATCTATTCCATCAGTAAGTCCTATCAGCAATTCCTTCACAATTATTTTTTTCATTTCCACTGCCACTTGTCTAGTTCAAGCCACCAGTATCTCTTACCTGGAAAATTGGAATTGACCCTCAACTGTCCTTTCTGCTTCTTCAATTATTATCTACATAGGATACAGGATGCTCTTTAACATATATAATACAGAGCACATTGCTCCCTTGCTTTAAGTGTTCCATTCATACCCAAAATAAAATTCAAACTCCTGAGTATGGTCTACAAGGCCCTACATAATATGACCCTTACCAACCTGTATGACCTCATGTCATGTCAGTCTTCCCCTTCCTCATAACACTCCAACCATATAGGCTTTCTTTTTTTTTTTTACTTCAGCATATTATGGGGGTACAAATGTTTAGGTTACATATATACCCATCCCCTCCTCCATTCAGCCACAAAAACAATGGTGATATAGCTCCTCTTGTATTATCCAGGCTTTCTTTATGATCCTTGAACAAACCATGCTTGTTCCCACCATAGGGTATTTGCTCCTGCTGGTGCCTCTGCTTAGAATGCTCTGCTCAGAAATTTTCACATAGCTCCCACTTCATTATTTAAATCTCAGTTTAAATGTCATATTCTTAGAGAGACCTTCCTAGAAAAACGTGTCTAAAGTAATGCCTCCATTATTTTATCACATTTCTGTATTTTACTTCATTTATGACATGTATCACTATGTGAAATTATCTTATTTATGTGTTTATTGAGGATATATGGAGAGCAAAAATCATGTCTGTCTTGTTTACCTCACTACCTGTCTTTGTACCTAAAAGATGAGCAATAAATATGTGTTGAATGAATTAATGTGCATTCAAAAGGATGATTGTATACACTGTCCAAAAGTCATGGCTCAGGGTCTAGTGTGAAGAAAGCCTGATGATCACTTGAGGGGATGGGAATAAGTAGAAGACATTCTGAGAGAGTCATGTGAACTTGGGCTAGCCACATTACTTGAATTTTCTCATAAAGACGCTATTGTCAAAGCCACTTCTTTTTCAACATTACCTCTTTGACCAATCCTTTGCTTTCTCTTTATTCTAGATTCTCATTTCCTTCCTACCTCTTATATGTTGATTTCTGCCTTAAATTTTCTTTCCTATCACTCTACATGGTTATGGACTTGAACTATGAGAACACCTAAATATCCCTCTTTCTGTCTACCCTGGGATTCTCCTCCAAGCTTTAGATTTCTATCCACAACTACCTACCATGAACTCCCCACCAGCTGGATTTCAACAGGAACTTAAAATGCTCCCAGATGAATACTTTTTTACCCAAACCTTATCATCCTGCCCCTGCTTCTGTATTTGCTTATTTGATTGATGGCACCACCACCCACCTAGCATACAGGCTGGAAACCTCAGGCATCTTTTCTTCTTGCTCAGCCCCTCAGCAACATCCTGTCACTTCTCTCCCAAATATCTTTTAACTCTGTCCTTCTCTCTATTCCCATTGCCTCCACTCACCGGCAGGCTCTTACCATCTCTTTCAAGGAATTTCTGCTGTGCCTTCCTGGTTCTGGTTCCTTTGGACTCAGGGCCATTATCCATACTATCGTGTAGTAAACTTACAAAAATGAAAATCATATCCTGTCACTCATCATCTTTATAAAAGAAATAAAATCTCTTCTGGCTTCTTATCCTAGGAGATAAAGTCCTAACTCCTTAGCAAAGACTTTCCTCTTTTCCTAACGGGGTCATTAGTCAATATCCTATGTCCCTTAAACACCACATCTTGGTGTTCCTTAACAGGGGCACAACTAGCAATTTGAGTGAGATTATCCTTCATTACCTAGGACTGTCCTACATATTGCAGAAAAGTTTTAGCATCTTTGATGCATACCTTCTAAATGTTAGTACCATCCTCTCCACACCCCCAGTCACTGTGACAACTAAAGTTCACAGACCTATCTCCCTTTCACATTAACCGTCTCTGCCTCATTGGACCTTACATTCTCCAGCACCCAAACCAACAAGTGGAAGAGAACAGGTATCTACTATGTTTTGAGAAAATGTAATAGAAAAATAAAATGTAAAAAATGAGGAAGAAAAAAGAAGAAAAACTGAGGAATACACGGAGAGAGGAAAGAAAAAGTACAGAAATAAGGAAAAGGGAAAAGAAGAAAATAAAATGAGAGAAAGGTAAAGACAAAAGAAATAAAGATTAAAAAGAAAATGAATAAAAGAAGATAAAGAAAAGGAACAGAGAGAAAGGAGGGAGGGGGATGGAGAGAAAAGAAGCAAAAAGGAGGTAAAGAATCAAAAAAGAAAGAAAATAAGGAAAGGAGAAAAGAGAGAGAAGGGAAGAAAAAGAAATAAGGTAAAATAAGAAATGGAAGATGAGAGAGAGAGAAAGAACTGAAGGACGAAATGACAGGAAAGATAAAGAGCAATATGGGAGACAAACAGATGGGAGAAAAAGAATAAATGAAGGAAGGAAAGAAGAGGAAGAAGAAAGATGAGAGGTATAAAAAGGGTAAGAAAAAAGGAATAAAAAGAATGAAAGAGGAAGGGGGAAATTAAAAGAAGGGAGGAAAAAGGAGTAGGAGGAAAAAGAGAAGGTGGGAAAGGGGGAAAAAAGAGGACAATAATAAAGAGCTCCAAGAGCAAAAGAGAGGAAAGAAACCCTAAAGAGGAGTCAGCGAAGTAATATATATTGTCTTTGTTGCTGAGAAATCTAACATGAATTACGTGGAAAATAACATGTTACAAGCTTTAGCTTTTTTATCTACCATTTTCCCCTTTTCTATGACTCAGATCTCTTCAGGTAAAGGAAAGAATTTTAAAGGTCTGGAAATGAAAAGGTAATGAAGGGTTTGTGCTTTGGCTAGTAAGAAAACTCGGGAATCTTGACCAAGGGTAACCTTTCAAGCCTTTACTTTTATAAACTCATTCTCCTCCTCTCCTTCCAGACTACACATCAGAATGTTTTTAAGTCATCCACTGCCACCCTCCTTAAGCCTTAGGATGGCACAAAAATAATTTCGTTCATCCAAAGTAAGAGTGAGCCCTGGGGAGGCATATAGACCTGGCTGGGGAGTCTGGCAGGTTTTGCAGGAAGGAGATTAAATCTGGAATTTTGCTTTGGGGCTAAGGCTACAGAGTAGGGTCTTTCTTATTCAGAAGTTCCAAACATCATACAGCAAGAACTTGTTTCTCTTGCTTCTTTCATCTCTATTAACTGATGTTTTTAATTTGCTAACAACTCCCCCTGACCAAGAAAGTATCCTGGGTAGATAGGCAGAAATGAGGACCTAAAGACATCTAAGGAGATCCTAGCTTTATGTCCACTGATTGTCAAACTCAGGGACAGGCTGAAATTATTAAATTATCAAAAAGGTTTGTTTTAAGGATTTTTTCCCAAATATGAATGGAATTTATGAACTAAAATAATAGCTTAGTAGGAACTGCGTGGAACTGACAGATTTTTCTTCCAAATACTATTGCCACCAACTGGCTGGAAAAAGAATACACCTTAGGGAACGAAGAAAAAATAACACATTATGAAATGCCAGAAATAGATGGCATCTGAAGAAGTATCCTAGTCAAATATCTTGTGGGGATGGGGAAATGCGGCCTTCTAATTTCAAGATTCTTCTTTTTTAAGCACAAAAGGAGGCAAGAAAAGCTTCATCTTTCTCTGCTGCACCCCTTTTAATAAAAGAATTTGTTCTACAAAATTTGGGTTCAGTCAAAAGGCCGCACTTAAAGACCTAAACGGCCACATTTCGCCTTAAGGCTATAGGTTCCCCACCCCATTAGGCCAATGTTACAGAGCAAGTTAATGCAAGCCTGGACCAGGGCTCCTGTGTTCTGATTCCTGGACTGAAACTGTTATGGCAACACACCCAAACACACCTGTGTGCACACGCACACACACCGGAAGAGAGTTTGCAGAAATCTTTGCAGAATATCAGAGTTGAGAGTGCTCATAAGTAGATCCCATCAACCTCCCCCTCAATATAAGGACTGTATCTATAAAATCTCTATGTGGTCAAGGGGCTATGTGGCCAAGTCTACCCTCTGCCACATAAGAACTGCCCTGAAGCTGAGCAGCATCCCTACTTCTCTACTGTTGTTCCAGAAAAGAGCTTCCTCAGTCTTCTAATCACTCTATGCTGCTTTCAGCTGAGGAGAACATCCAAATAAACAGAATATGGAGAGCACATTGAAGAAGGAAAAGACAAAAGTGTTTTGGAAACTTCCCCAGCATTCTCAACATGCCTCTTCTTTTCTCTTTACCAGCCCTCCCTCTTTCCCACCCCATCCCCAGCCCCATACCCAAGGAAGCCTCTGAGCCTAGGGCCAGCTGCTAAGGTACTTACCAAGGTTGTCAGGCTGCATGATGGCCATGACAAAGGTGTGAGGAAAGAGCATGGCTGCACCCTTCCTCATGCCCTGGAGCTGCACGGTGTTGCCCTCGAACATGACCCCATGTACATCAGTCTCTGTACCTAGGCTGAGCAGGTGCCAGGCCACCATGTCACCCTTGCACATGTCCAGCCTGGGCAGGTTAGAGAACAGAAACCCATTAATGGCTGGAAAACAAAAACACAAGACAAGATGGGGAGATGAGACCATACTACTCAGGCACCAGCCAGCAGCATGGCATCAGCACTGTACTATGGTTGTACAGAACTTGAACCTGTTCAGTCATCCTCAACTCTGCTGCCTTCTTCTCTAAGCCACTTTAGTTCTACTTGTGACGATCTGTGTCTATAGGATGAGGGCTCAACTGGCCTTTCTGGCTTCACCTCCTACCCCTCCATCCTCTACCATGCTCCATATCCTGACAACACTGAACTACTCTCCACTACCATAACTCCTCCCTACCCACCAATCCCCACACACATACACACACATACCAATCTTCCCTATCCTCACTCTCTTGAAACTCTTCTCCCTTGGTTTCTGTGGCACTACATTTTCTGGTTCTCTTATAACCTCTCCGATTGCTCCTTCATCACACACCATTATCCTATGAGCTCTATCTCTGCATCCCCAAGGCTTTAAACACAGTATATGCTTAGAAAACATCCATTGACTTTTCACATACTGTTTGCTCTTCCAGGAATAAATTTCCCTTCTAGTTTCTCTCTATGGCAACCTACTACTCATCCATCATGTCCCAGCTCAAATATCATCTCTTCTGTGAAGCAGAGTTATTGCCTTCTCTTTGATTTCCATGAACTTTTACCCTAGAAATTCTACAATATCACTCACCACAGAGTCTAATGATTTACTTAGAGATCTCATTTCCCGCACTAGATTGACCTAGCAGGAAGCATATCATTTTTTTCCGTATCTATGTGACTGCCTGAACACCTAACACATTATCTGATATCAATTAGATGCTCAGTAAATTGAAACTGAAGTGAACCTGGTTCACAAGATTGTCTTACCTTTTTCCAAATAATGGAACTAACTGGTGATGGGAACGAAGAGATGGAGCCAAAATTCAACACACTCATTCTTGTCCTCCTCCCACCTTCCACACTCTCCCCTCCCTTCCCCCAAATCAGGGAGAACTGCTTGATGCCAACCTCTTTTTTAATGCCCTCACATCCACTGGAATCAACTTTAATGAGTCACCCACTTTGATAAGCCCCTGGAATGCTGATGGGAACATTGCTAAGCCCTGATTCTGCTTCCCTTGTCTATAATGTCTTGGTTGCAAACCTATTCAGTCTTCAAGCCCTA
Source organism: Lepilemur ruficaudatus (assembly GCA_963574885.1). NCBI lineage: Eukaryota > Metazoa > Chordata > Mammalia > Primates > Lepilemuridae > Lepilemur > Lepilemur ruficaudatus. The sequence goes on along the minus strand of CAUYRT010002879.1, from coordinate 5,199 downwards.
GCTCAAGTACTCCCTTCTTCCAAGAATCTTCTAATTTGATTGCTCCTCATCAATTTTCTCCTCTTCTGAATTCTTATGTCTCTTAAAAGCTGCTCCAATTAATTTGGTACTTAATTATAGTCTATCTTGGATTATTCTATAATTATTTTCATAGGTGCTATTAGTCTCATCTCATTGCAAACTGCTGGGAGCTCCTTGCAAACGGGGACCATGTCTTCCCCTTCTTTCGCTTACCACCCATCCACCAATTCATCTGGTAGTTCACTAATTCAATAAATACTATGTATTAGACAGTGTAGAGGATACAGAGATAAGCAACATGCAATACTTATCTTTGAAGAGACTACACTGCAGCAGAAGTCAGAAGACATATAACAACGACAGTATTGAAAAGTATATGGATCTTTCTATTAAAATGCTCTGATCAAAATGCAATGGTAGTTCTGAAGAGGGTGTCACCACCCTGGGTATGGATGATAAATAAATGGTCACATGAAGGAGGTAGCTTCTGAGCAGGACCTTAGAGAAAGAGCAGAATTTCCACAGGCTGAAGACAAAGATTTAAGGAGTGACATTTCAAGTGAAGGGCATAGCACTGCAAAGGCATGAAATCAGCAAAGTATAAGGTACGTTCATGGAGAGAAAAATAGCCCCACTTGGCTGGAGTTTGAGGTTGGAGATCAAGGGTGGTAGGAGCAAGGGGAGAGGGAAATAAGTCTGGAAAAGTATCACGATCTTATTCTTCACACTCTGTAGTAAATCTACTGGTACATAGTTCTCCTCTCAAAGTACTTTCTTCCAGTGTCCCCTGTGGTATGTAACACAGGACACAGCAAAAGAAGGTACTAAGTATAAGATCTACTGTGTTAGGTTGAATCCCTCAATCTAGCTTGTATCTTGGACAGAGCTGATCAATGAAATCAGTGTTTTCAGGATTGGTCATGATTATGATTAGGGTTATATTTTACTTGGGACCTCACAGTTGTAGCTCAGGGAAAAAGTACTCCCCATACCATGCATCCGATTGGAGTCTTGGAAGCCCTTGACATCCTCTGAGAGCAGTCGGGAATCCAACATAGCGGCCGCTTGATTGGCATTGCTGTACCAGCTTTTGTTCTCATCCAACACAGTGAAGAGGAGAAAAAATTCTTTATCCACCCCTTTCTGCAGGCCCAGTGGAGGAAAGTAGGAGGAGGAATAACAATGGTTTCAACAGTTCCAGATTCAGAGCCAAGCCCATACCTCCTGCCCAAACTTTCCATTGTCGCTCGGCAGTTTTTCCTCAGGTAACCACAAATTGCAGATGGAAAAAAGAGTTCAGAATAAAATGACAAGGCTGGAGCAGAGGAATTTATGAAAGAGGGTATGGAAAAAGCACAGAATGAGGACTGTAAGAGGTACAGAATTTAATCGGAGAGAGCCTGGAGTCACTCGCGGAGAAAAGTAAAGGAAGGTGGCCAAGAGAGTAGGGGAGGACTCTAGAGGGAAATTAGAAAACAAAAGTAATAATACTAATAATAATTATTATTATAGCTAACATTTACTGAGTGCTTACTGTGTGCCAAACAGTGTGCTAAGCACTTTATATGGATTATTTAAAATAATCCTCACAGAAACCCAAGGTACCTTCTTATATTGTAAACCCTTTTTTCACAGACGAGAAAACCAAGTCAAAAAGAGATTAAGTAGCCTTGCCCAGGGTTATAAAGCTGGAAATGGTGGACTGAGTACAAAACTAGACAAGCAAATATAAGGGTTAGGGGCTGCTAAGGTGAGAAGGAAAAAAAAAGAAAAGAAAAGAAAGAACAGAAAGAAATAAAGAAGGGGGAGAGAAGGAAGGAGGGAGGGAGGGAGGGAAGAAAGGAAGGAAGATGATGATGATGATGGGAGGATATGAAATAGAAAGAAATAGAGGTTAAGAAAGATGTGTATGGTCACCAACTATTAATTTTTGATGCAGCAGTTTGATTATTTTTTCTTCTATTCCCTCCCCCAGTTCCATGCTTAACTCCTATCCAGCAACACAGCTTCATCCTCCTCCCAGTAGGCTTCCCAGCTAGACACCCTGGCACTACCTGCTTGCCATCTGCACCCAAAGCACCAGCCTTGCACACCAGCAGGGGGCCCACCAGGCCAGAATTTGTATCTCTTATGGGATCCGTGGCAGAAAAGTACATCCAGGTGAGACAAGCAGGATCCCGAGCAGTGGGACCAGCATGAGGGGGCACTGTCCAGCGATATGTTACTTTCTCAAAGGGCTTGGCCACCAAGCCAGGGTGGGATGATCCTGCAGGGAAAACATGAAACTCATTACTTACATTAACTAGAGGGAGGACTACCATCTCAAAACAGTGCGATAAAGATTATAAACTACAAAGGCATTTTGGAGCACCAGCAGCAACATTCCATGTTAAATATTGTGGAGAACACTGGTCTAGGAGACAAGAGACCAGAGTTTGGTTTCTAGTTCTTCCATTGCTTGCTATATAAACTAGGGCAATTTAAACTTCCCTGCTACAATTTTCCAAAATCATAGGATCATAGGACTAAAAGGCATGTTAACATTTATTTGGAATACTCCTCACTTAAAAAATACATTGATCTGCTCTTATTTCCCTACCTCTGCTTAAAACTCTCCAGTGATGGTAGATTTGCTGCCTGCCATTATAATCTACTTCATCTTTCAGTAGCTCTGATTGTTGAGTACTTTTTCCTTTCGTACATATAGAAAGTATGTGTGTATATATATGAAAAAACACTAAGGCTATAATTTCTAAAATGGATGCAGGACATAGTCAAGCAATACACAGGAATATATATTTTTTAAATTTTCAAGCCATCAGTAAACAAAGAAATGTAAATAAAAATAGATAACTTTTATCTATTAAATTAGCCAAGATTTTATAAATTATAATAATCAATGATGGTGAAGAGTGGTTCAGATGGCATCTACCACTCTCACTCACCTATAAAAATGGTAAGTATAAATGAGAATAACCCTTTTGGAAATCATGTTGACAAAATTTATCAAAAGCTATTAATTTTAAAAGTTCATGTCCACAAATAAAGATATGCACTAAATATTAAAAAGAATGTTCAACCTAAAGTAATCAAACAAATGCAAATCAAAACAACAGTGAGTTTTATTGATGTCATTTTTTCCCTACAAGACTATCATTTTGACAAGATCAAAAAGGCTGCCCCAGTGTGGGTAAGGTGAGAAAAGGGGTCCTCAATGATTCAAATCCAAATTGATAACACTACAAATCTCTCCTGAGAGCAATTTGAATGTAGGAACCAAAAATTTTAATGTGTATGCCTCTGACATAGCAATTCCTTATCTCTCTTTTTTTTTTTAACAGAGATGGGGTCTTGCACATTGCCCAGGCTGGAGTACAGTGGTGCAATCACAACTCACTGCAACCTCAAACTCCTGGGCTCAGGTGATTCTCCTGCTTCAGCCTCCCGAGGTTCTGGGATTATAGGTTTGAGCCACTGTGCCCAGCCAATTCCATATCTTAAAAATACATTCTGAAGAAATAATCATAAAAGTGTGCAAAGAAGCATATACAAGGATATATTTTGTAATATAGCTTAAAACAATGGGGGGTATAATTTGGGATGGTTTTAACCTGTCTTTTCTATTCATTAACTATTCCTAACTCCTTAAAGTTTCAAACATACAGAAAACTTTAAAGAATAGTACAATGATCCTCCTACCATCCAGAGTCTATTGTTAACATTTTTCCGTCTTTAATTTATCTACATCTGTGTATGTATATCTATACAAACATCCCCATTTTTGTTTGTTTGCTTTTGTTGAATCATTTGGAAGTAAAATGCAAACATCATGACATTTTACTGCCAAATACATCAGCAAGCATCTCCTATGTTACTATAAATACCATTATGACTAAGAAAATTCCCCATCATTATCTAATATCCAGTCTACATAAAACATTTTCCAATTATCTTCAAAATGTCTCATAAAGCTATTTTTTTATCACCAGAATCAGTTAAGGTTTGTAGGTTGCATTTGGTTGTTATGCCTCTAATCCCCTCCACCCTCATTTATTGAAGAGACTAGACCGGTTGCCTTGTAGAATGTTCTTTTATTTTGGATTTGTCTGCAACTTTGCCCTTTATGCTTTCAGTATTTTTTTTATATTTTTGGCTTAGAATTAACATATGTTAGTAATACTCTCAGAGAAAATAAGAAATGAATTACTCAGTAATTCCACTTCTAGGATTCTTTCCTGAGATAATAATCTGAAATGTGAACTAGGATGTATGCATTCATTCATTGCAACCTGATTTACAATATTCAAAAATACTGAAAAAACTCACATATCCAAACAATAGAGGATAATGGTAAATAAACTATGGCAAATCCACGTGATAGAGTATTATACAGTCATTAAAATGTGTATAAGGTTATAATGGCATGGGAAAACAAACACAATAGAATGGTGAGACCAGGATAGAAAACTGTACAAACGATATGATCTCATATCTATCTATACTTTATAAGCACAGAAAAACATTAATCAAAATGTACATGGCAATTTATCCGTGAATGATGTTTATTTATTTTGTAATTTTCTGTATTTCAAAATTCCATAATATACATATTTTATAATTAGAATATATTTAAATATATTTAAAAGAAATTTTCTCTTATTTTAGAGCCCAGCTCTGCTTTGCTATTATTTCACTCATTCATTCAACAATGTCCACATGTGGCAACTAATTCTACCTCCTTCCCCCTCCCCATCCCTCATTTATTTGTCCTCTAGAGACACCTGCTACCACCTGGAACCCACATTTGTTAGGAACCCTGCTGACTCACCGTCATTGTACACAGTGCCCTCATAATCTTTCTTATAAAAGACCCCATGGGGCTGCATGCTGAATGGCTGGGAGGCACGGTTGTAGAAGACCACCTGGATAGTGTCACCCACCTCTGCCCTGATCACTGGCCCTGGAAAAAGGGAAGGAGAGTCAATAAGAATGAAGATAGAAATGAACGGGGAGGGGCCGGGTGTGGTGGCTCACGCCTGTAATCCTAGCACTCTGGGAGGCCGAGGCGGGCGGATCGCTCGAGGTCAGGAGTTCGAAACCAGCCTGAGCAAGAGTGAGACCCCGTCTCTACTATAAATAGAAAGAAAGAAATTAATTGGCCAACTAAAGATATATATA
>CAUYRT010002874.1:0-33388 GCA_963574885.1 Lepilemur ruficaudatus | reverse complement strand
GAAAAACTGCTTATGAAATAATGGTGAGAAAAATATTTTTTGCTTTATATATTCACTATGATACAACTGTATAACACCCACACAGATAAAACTGGAAGGGAAGGGAAGGTGGTGAATTTTTATCTTTTTATTATTATTATTATTTTGAGACACAGTCTCTCATTCTGTCGCCCAAGCTAGAGTGCCATGGCGTCAGCCTAGCTCACAGCAACCTCAAACTCCTGGGCTCAGGCAATCCTCCTGCCTCAGCCTCTTGAGTAGCTGGGACTACAGGTGTGTGCCACCACACTCGGATAATTTTTTTCTGTGTTTTTTTTTTTTTTTTTTTTTTTTAGCTGTTCAGCTAATTTCTTTCTATTTTTAGTAGAGATTGGGTCTCACTCCTGCTGAGGCTGGTCTGGAACTCTTGACCTCAAGCAAGCCTCCCCTCTCAGCCTCCCAGAGTGCTAGGATTACAGATGTGAGCCACCACGCCCAGCCAGGTTTAAATTTTTTGAAACATGAAATAATTTTCTTACTCTGTAGCACTAATATGTGCCTAATGCTACACACTTCACATGAAAGTTTATGTGCTTTGATTGCAAGGGTAGAGTAACTTTTTTTGTCTGTTTTTTGAGAAGGGAGGGTCACATATACCTTTGTTTATAGTTCTGAAGTTTAGGTCAAATGTAAAGTTCTTTAATTTGGAAATATGCTATAGAGCTCTAGCAGATCTCTTGTTAATGAGAAAATTATTAATAGGTTAAGCCAGGATGGATTTGATCTGTGTTCCTGAGGAGGAACTGTCAAAGGTGCTATCATTGTAGGTCTGACGCCCCAAGGTTAGAAACCATTGTACTGTGTCAAACACCTTTTGTATCAGGTTGAGAGTTTTGCACATCTTTGCTTTTGCTATTCAAAAGCCGTACCTTAGCCAGTTAAGATATGTAGGAACTGAGGTGAAATCACAAGCCTGGGATAGGCTTGAAACCACCCCTGTAGATTGTTTTATTGGAATCCCAAGATTAGAACACTTAGGCAGCAAGAAGATAAAAACCTGTGCGGTAGACTGATCCCCTGATGGCTCACATTCTCTCCCTTCCCTGTAGCCATGCTTTTACCAGGTAACTGTGTGCCCTTCCGCTCTGACTCTGGGCTTGGCCAAGTGACTTCCTTTGTCCAATGGGATGGTGTAGGGTGACAGACTGCCCTGGTTTGCCTGGAGTTGAGGATGTATCCTGGATATGGGATAGACCAGGAAAACCAGGACTGGTAGGTTACCCTAAGACTTGGCAAAGTGACCAAGCAGAGGCTGAAAATGTACTTTCACTTGCTTCTATTGCCCTCATCTTGAGGAGGATGCCAGGCTAGCCTGCCAGATGATCAGACACACTTGGAACAGAGCTGTTTTCTCCCAATTCTGCAAGCCAAGGAGTTCTAGATCAGCTGATCTTCAGTGGAACACACAGGTACACATAAGCTCAGCCAGATCAGCTGAAATCCACAGATTCCTGAGCTAGATAAATGTCTATTGTGGCACGCCATTGAGGTTTTGTGGGCTTTTTTCTTTTTGCAGCTTTATTATGCAACCGATACCTTTATTTAACATATAGAGATATTATTTAGATTTACTGACAAATTAGGAAACAAAGAGCAGAGCAGTCAATCCGCAAAAGGTGACCATTCTAAGTTTTTGTGTTTGAAATGTTTTGTAATTTAGAATCATTATCATCAGATGCCCAGATGACTGAACTGATGATGATTCTTCAGGATATGGCTGGAAAGTCAGAGAGGTAACTTAGCAGAACTCAGTGCATAGAGATTTGGTAAACATTTCCCAGGGAAGTCTGTGCCCGTTGCTTCATAGCTATCAGCAGTTCTATGTGAATTGCTCCACAGTATTCTGGATGAGGTGCCCTGGTCCTTCTGTTTCTCTTACTTCTCAGCTGCTTCTCTTCATTATTTGAAGTCATGTTTCAATTTTCTGGAAATTTGTCTGTTTCAGCTCTTACTAGAGCACCTGTTTGACTAGTCCAGTGCCATTTGTTTTCTGGGTTACACGCAGCTTAGGAAAAACAGAATTTTGTGGTTGTAAGAAACTACATAAATAATCATTCTCTCAGTTTTCTGATGAGGAAACTGAGCTTTGCAGAAGTTATATTACTTTGCCCCCAGAGCACTTAGCAAATTAACTGGACAAGTAGGGCTGGAATTTGAGACCATCGACTGCTGGTCTAAATGTACTTTAATCATCTCAGGGGCATTTCCTCAGGGGCAGTGAAGCATTCCCATCCCACTGCGTTCTCAGCTATAGAGGACTCTGGCCTGGTCTTCCCTCCCCTAAGCAGAAAGGTTTGGTGTTGCCAATCAGAGCAAGGGGAAGCCAATTTGCTTGTGTAGGAGAACATACAAAATGAAAAAGAAACAAAAAATTTCCCCTAGTACAAAAGGGACAGAGAATCCCACCTTTTTTTTTTTTCAGAGCATTTTCTTTAGAAAATTTGTAATTGTAAATTCTATCTCTGTCCCGTTTAGACGTATGTAAACTTTTTAAAATCTAAATACGCCTCTTGCCTGCTTTATAACCGAGGAATTTTTTTAAAGGACCCGGGAACTATCTCTTTGAAATGAAATCATCCAGGAATATACTGCCCCATCTCTCAGTTTCTTTGAGATGGTAGGAGCCTAGCTTCATGGATGCCTTTACTCCCAAACCACTTCTGGTTACAAAGATACAAGAAATTTATTTTTCCTTTAAATAAAGTCAGTTTGCAAATACAAATGGCCAGCCCAGTTGTCAGATAAAACTAAGACGTGTGTAACAAATGATGCCGTCAAGTCCTCTTACTTGAGTAGTTGTTGTTTATCTTGAAAACATGTATGTAATGGAGTGTGTGTCTGCTTAGCTTTGTAAAAGGTTGAGAATCCTTTCTATCTTTGGAATCTCTTAGTGGGATGCCTGTCACATTCTGCTTTAATGCTTATTTGATAATAAAACTGTTTTCTTTCTCTTCTATTTTTGTGGAGAAGTTTTCTGAGGTGGCAGGAGTTTTTTTTTTTTTTTTTTTTGAGACAGGGTCTTGCTCTGTCATCCAGGTTAGAGTGCAGTGGTGTGATCATAGCTCACTGCAACCTCCCACTCCTGGCCTCCTGAGTAGCTGGGACTACAGGCACGTGCCACCATGCCTGGCTAATTTTTCTTTTATGTTTTGTAGAGATGGAGTCTCACCATGCTGCCCAGGCTGCTCTCAAACTCCTGGCCTCAAGCGATCTTCCTACCTCGGCCTCCCACAGTGCTGGGATTGCAGGTGTGAACCACTGCACCTGGCCAGATTTCATTTTTAATTACATTTTCTCAACACATGATAAATAGTAGTGAGACAGACGGAGTGGATAGGAATAAAGTTGCCTGGACTAGGAGAAGAGGAGTTTTTAGTTGGCTTTGAAGAGAGAAATAGGCTCGAGAGGCTCTTAAGTGAGAGCATTGGTGGGAGAGGAAAAGAGGGTCCCCAACAAGTATTGTTAGGCGCTGTGTGTATCCTCCTTCCTTCCTAGCATTCAAGAATATAGAAGAAAAGGACTTGGATTAAAAATTGAAATTATTTTAGCCTACATGGATCGTGATTATGACCACATTGAGTTAAAAATTGTAATTATTTTGGTTGTATTGTTCTTTGACTGTAACATTGCTCTGGGCCTAAACAAAACAAGCCACAGTTTATAGCAGTACAAATAAAATGCAGATTTATGTTCTCAAATCTTATCTTCCTTCAGTTGCATTCAGACAGTACACATGCCCCAATCTGTTTAGCATATCCCAACTAGATTTATCTTTCAAAAACACTTCAACAAACATATCAACAGGAAAATGGGCAAAGGATACAAATAGGCACTTCAAAAATTCATACTGTGAGTCCATGTATACCAAATTGTTGAAATGTGCTAGTAATTAAGGAAATGCAGTGTAAGATTACCATGAGTTACCAATTTTTACTTGACAAAGACATAACATAATTTCCAAGTTAGACAAATGTGTGTGAAAAGGGGAATTTTTAGAATTTAAATTGCTATAACTTTTTTCATAACGTATGTTAAAATATATATTTCCTTTAATCCACAATTTTTCTTCTAGAACTATATCCAGTAGAAATAATCTGACCATATTCTTACATCATTGCTTTTAACATCAAAAATTTGAAAATGCTATAAATGCCCAGAAATAGATTTGATAAATTATGATATATCTATATAAAGAAATACCATTTAACCATTAATTAATTTTTCTTTTTGAGACAAGGTCTCACTGTCACCCAGACTGGAGTACAGTGGCGCTATCTTAGCCCACTGCAGCCTCGAGCTCCTGGGCTCAAGCCATCCTCCTGCCTCAGCCTCCTGAGTAGCTGAGACAGGCACACACCACCACAACTGGCTAATTTTTTAAATTTTTTACAGAGACAAGGTCTCGCTTTTTGGCACAGGCTGGTCTTGAACTCAAGCGATCCTCCTGCATCAGTCTCCCAAAGTGCTGTTAATAGGATTACAGGTGTGAGCCATTGCACCTGGTATTAATATGACTGTTAATGTTCATTGATTTGAAAAAATAGTCTTAATATAACATCAAACCAAAAAAAAGCAGATTTCATATTGCATGTGTAATGTTAATTCCATTTTATTTAAAAATATCTTGAAGGACATATATCAAAATATTACATTATTTCTAAATCTATCTAGTTTCTGTACTAATTTTTTGATTAAGAGCTTTATTGGATATAATTCTCATACCTGTTTTTTATATTTCTTTTGTTAGGTTTAGTCAGAGGTATTATAAAGCTATTAGTATTTATTATTATGAATGGAATCTTTTTTAAAATTACATTTTCTACTGAAAAGCTTCTGTTCATGTCTTTTGCCCACTTTTTTATGGGGTTGTTTGATTTTTTTCTTGCTGATTTGCTTGAGTTCTTTGTAGATTCTGGTTATTAGCCCTTTGTCAGAGGTATAGCATGTGAATATTTTCTCCCATTCTGTAGGTTGTCTCTTTGCTCTATTGATTGTTCCTTGGCTGTGCAGAAGCTTTTTAATTCAATAAATTCCCATTTATTTATTTTTGTTGCTGTGATTGCCCTTGGGATCTTCTTCATAAATTCTTTGCCTAGGTTGATATCTAGAAGAGTTTTTCCAATATTTTCTTCTAGAATTCTTATGGTTTCATGTCTTAAATTTAGGTCTGTTATCCATCTTGAATTAATTTTTGTGAGTGTTGAGAGGTGTGGATCCTGTTTCAATCTTCTATTAATACATGTGGCTATCCAGTTGTCCCAGCACCATTTATTGAATAGGGTTGCTTTTCCCCACTGTATTTTGCTGTCTAGTTTGTCAAAGATCAGATGGCAATATGAAGATGGTTTTATATCTGGGTTCTCTGTTCTGTTCCATTGGTCTCTGTTTTTATTTTTGTGCCTGTACTATGCTGTTTTGGTTACTATTGCCATGTAATATAGTTTAAAGTATGGTAAAGTGATGCTTCCAGATTTGTTCCTTTAGCTTAAGGTTCTTTTGACTAGTCAGGCTCTTTTCTGGTTGCAAATGAAGCATAGAATTATCTTTTCTAGATCTGTGAAAAATGACATTGGTATTTTGATGGGGATTGCAATAAATCTGTAAGTCACTTTGGGTAGTATGTATATTTTATCAATGTTGATTCTGCTGATCCATGAGCATAATATGTTTTTTCCACTTGTTTACATCATCTGCAATTTCCTTCCTTAGTGATTCCTAGTTCTCTTTGTAGAGATCTTTCACCTCCTTGGTTAAATATATTCCTCGGTATTTTATTTTCTTTGTAGCTATTGTGAAAGGTATTGAGTCTTTGATATGATTCTCAGCTTGACTGCTGTTGGTGTATAGGAATGCTACTGATTTGTGTACATTGATTTTGTAACCTGAGACTTTGGTGAATTTATTTATCAATTCCAGGAGACTCTTAGCAGAATCTTAGCAGGTCTTCTAGATATAAGATCATATCATCAGCAAAGAAATAGTTTGACTTCCTCTTTCCCTATTTGGATATCTTTAATTTCCTTCTCTTAACTGACTGCTCTGGCTAGGACTTCCAGCACTATGTTGAATAGAACTAATGGCCAATAAATATGAAAAAAAATGCTCAACGTCACTAATCATCAGAGAAACGCAAATCAAAATCACAATGAGATATCACCTAACCCCAGTGAGAATGGCTTTTATCAAAAAGTCCCCAAACAATAGATTCTGACATGGATGATGAGAGAAAGGAATACTCATACACTATTGGTGGGACTGCAAGCTAGTACAACCTCTATCAAAAGTAATATGGAAATTCCTTAAAGTACTAAAAGTAGACTTACCATTTGATCCAGCAATCCCACTACTGGGTATTTACCCAAAGTTAAAAAAGTCATTTTACTAAAAAGACCCTTGTACTAGAATGCTTATTGCAGCACAACTCACAATCGCAAAGATGTGGAATCAACTCAAGTGCCCAACAATTCATGAGTGGATTAATAAAATGTGGTATATGTATACCATGGAGTACTACTCAGCCATAAAAAATGAATTAATACCTTTTGTAATAATATGTATGGAGCTGGAGACCATTCTCCTAAGTGAATCATCACAAGAATGGAAAAACAAACACCACATATACTCAGTATTAAATTGGAACTAACCAAAGAGCACTCATCTGCACAGATGGAAGTAAAACTCAACGGAAATCAAGCAAGTGGGGGGGGGAAGAGGGGATGGGTGAAATCATATCTAATGTGTACAATGTATACTATCTGGGTGATGGGCACACTTATAACTTTAACTCAAGCAGTACAAAAGTAATCCATGTAACCAAAACATTTGTACCCCCATAATATTCTGAAATGAACAAGAAAAAATAGTTACTCTAAGGGGCTACTCCAATAACTTCTTAGGAAATAAAATGAATTACATTTTCTAAATCTAATATAGTGAATGCATTTTTAGTATATTTATAATAAAAAACTATTTTCATTCAAAACATTTTACCATTATTTAAATAAGGGATTCATTAAATTAATAAAAAGGCCTCAAAACAATTGCTTCTCAGTATTTTCACCAACTTTTAGCACTGTAGGGAACATAAGAGGAAACAAATCACTATGCAAATGTAATAAATAGAAATAAATGAATTAAATTATATTATTCCTCTGTTCAAAAGCCTCTGGTGCCTCCCTATACCTTTGAGACATCTTTTTCAGCTTTTAAAACCATCCACAATCTATTCTAATTCTAGCACATTAATTTATTGACTGGTTATTTGGCTGATTCTTTTCACAAACACATATATGCCTGATACTTTCCTATTTTCTCTTCTGCTCTGACCCTCCATAATCTTTGCTGTAATTTGAACGTACTCTGTACTTCACTGCCTGTCTATGGAGTTTCTCATAATTTGAAGTTCATTTATTCAACACCTACCATCCATTAAGGCACACTTATGAGTTCATTTTTTTCAAATATTAGAATTCATCTTTCTTCCATTTGAAATAATTCAATTTCCTACTATTTACTCTAAATAGACTTTAAGCTGTGAGATTTCGAGCTACCAGGTTTGGGATGGAGGCTGATTGAGGAGTTCAGATAATGACACCTGCCCCCAATTGAGGATGGAGTTGTTCATCGGATCTTGTTGCCTGTATAGTAATCTCTTTCTTTTTTTCTATTTTTTTTAATTTTAATTTTTATCTTTAAGAAATGGAGTCTTGCTGTGTTGCCCAGGATGGACTCAAACTCCCAGGCTCAAAAGATCCTCCTGCCTCAGGCTCCCTAGTAGCTGGGACTACAGGCATGCACCACCATACCTGGCTTTATGCCTTCCTGTCTTGTTAGCCTAGAGGGCTCCCTTGATTTGTGTTTAACTGAGGAAAGTTTACAACGGAATTTAAGATGCGATAGAATGTTGTATTCCAATTCTAAGGTAAAACATTTCAGCCTTGCTGGATCTAAATTTAGATTGTAATATTTTCAAGTCTGTTTACAATCACCCTAAATGCATTTCTCAATGTGTCCCTTTAGAGCTGATTGAAATTTTATGGTTTACCCCCACATTTTAGACTTAGTTCCGTTAGAAAAAGCCCATAAGAAGCATCTATGGCCTGCTTACTACCCTTTTCACTCTTTTCCAGAAAAATCCTGTTAAAACCACACCTGTCTTCTAATCATTTCCTTCCTGTCTCTTTGCTTGTGCAGTGCCTTCAGCCTCTATTGCTTTCCCCATCCTTTCTATTCATCAAAATGCCATTAAATATATATTTTTTTGAGACAGAGTTTCACTTCGCTGCCTCAGCTAGAGTACTGTGGTGTCAGCCCAGCTCATAGCAACCTTAAACTCCTGGGCTCAAGCGATCCTTCTTCATCAGCCTCCCAAGTACCTGGGACTACAGGTATGCACCACCATACCCGGCTAATTTTTTTCTATATATTTTTAGTTGGCTAATTAATTTCTTTCTATTTTTAGTAGAGACGAGGTCTCGCTCTTGCTCAGGCTGGTTTCGAACTCCTGACCTTGAGCAATCCACCCACCTCGGCCTCCCAGAGTGCTAGGATTACAGGTGTGCGCCATCGCGCTCGGCTGCCATTAAATCTTATAGGTTTGGCTCAAGACCCATTTATATCACTATTACTGATTAAATTTGCTCTAAATTGATCTTTTCCCATTTTTATTTCTTCAAAGTTTTTCTTTTTTTACCTAGTCGGTTATGTATATTACATACTTGCTTTGTGTCAGAATTATTGTTTCATCTTTTAAAAATTTAGTCTGACTGGAATCTAACTTCCTCAAGGGCAGGCTGCATACATAGATGGCAGAAAGAGCATGGATTCAGAAGCTGCTTTGATTTGTGGCTCTGCCATTTTTCAACTACTTGGTCTTGGAAAGTTTACTTAATCGCACTGATACCCAATTTCTGTCTCTGTTAAGTGGAGGTAAAGGTAACTTTATCATGAGATTGTGGGGAAGACTAAATGTGATAATAGATAATGGGCCATGCATATACTTAGTGCTCTAAAATGCTACTATCTTTTTTCTTACCAGATAGAAAAAGCTGGATTATACTGTGTCAACACTTAACACAGAAGTTTGTCTGTTGGATTTCATGTCCAACATGGGGCGGCAGGAGGGATGGCCCAGTGGAGTGACTTAAGGACCCAGGGTGATGAAGACTTTTTATATGTGCTTCTGTGATTGCAGAAACAGTGGGGAGATAACATGCACATTGACTCTTAAAACTTCTTCTTGGAAGTACTGCACTTCCCTCCTACTCACTTTCCATTGGCCAAAACAAGTCACATGTCCACGCTTAACTTCAAAAGGGGGTAGGAAGTATAATCACCATATATACTGAAAGCAGAGAGCCAGAAAGATTTGGTGAATAATAATGAGATATATCTTTCACAGCACTTGTAATGCTACACATGGAGCAAATTCTCAATAAATAGGTGCTTGTTGAAATTTACCATATTGGTAAATTTAGGAATGAATGGGAGCCCACAGTTCAATAAAACCTTCTCTATTTGAATAAGTTTACAAAACCATAAATGGTTTCCTTTTGATGGGTAGATGGAAAATTATCATTACCTTTATTTAGTAGGTTGTTCAGCCCCAATGCTGTGAAACCTTGTGACTGTAAGCATTGCATTTTAACGTGGGGAGGGGACTGATAGATTATCTCGTCCAAGCTTTCATCCAGCCCTGCCCCATGTTTCCCCAAAGTGGATATTCAGCCTCTGCTTGAGCATCTCTGTTGGCTAAATAGACTAAAACTTTGGCAAGAGTTTCTTACTGAAATAATTAAATTTCAGTAGAGTTTTTTATGCAGGTTTGTGATTTACAAATTTATAGTTCTCTGTTTTACTTTTAGAGTGCTTTGAATTTTGGCTCTGCTCATAAATCTTGCAATGGTGCTAACATCTGGTAGCACAAAGGACATTATTTGGGGAGAAAAAATTGATGCATCCTATTCCAACCTGTGGGTGAATTGTTGCTTTAATGTGATTGTTCTGTTTTATGCTTAGGCTTTGTCCCACCTTGGTGAGTACTGAGACATAATATTGCAATTCAGTCAGGAGAGCACCAGGTGGTACATAATGTCATCACTGAAGATGCCGTTACTATGGCATCCAGAACCCTATTCCAGCTCTTGCTTTCACCATATTTCTCTGTTTTCACAGAGGGACAGAAGCTGCTGCAAACCAGATTTTAATATTTTAAGCATAGCTAAAAGGTTTTGTTCTTTATCAGGATAGATGTTCTTTTCCATCGTTCTTTTTTGTCAAGCAGTCTCACTGTGCATAATCCACAGCTTCCTTTGGTGTGAATAGATTCATTATCGAATAGAATATTTCACAGTATTACCATTGTGACCTAACAGTTGAAACAGAGAAAAGAATGAACCTCTGGGAAACATATTAACAAATGAAAAGTTGACAGCCTTCTATACACTTCAGAGTCTCACTGGGAAATACAATGTTTGTTCTTGTTTCTAAGAACCTTAAAATATATGGATTGTTTATTTGGTTCTCCAGGCACAGAAGGATGATCTTCTGTGTGGAAAATCTTTAAGGAGAACTTTGGACACAACAGAGGCTTGTGATGTTAAGATTCCTCTTTATTAATTCTAACAAACTTTATGGTGACGGCTCAATGATAATGTATGATATTTTGACGTGGCCTTTAAGAAAGGGGAAATTCTGAATCTCACAACTAGCA
Organism: Lepilemur ruficaudatus; assembly: GCA_963574885.1. Classification (NCBI taxonomy): domain Eukaryota; kingdom Metazoa; phylum Chordata; class Mammalia; order Primates; family Lepilemuridae; genus Lepilemur; species Lepilemur ruficaudatus. Next base: position 22,638 of record CAUYRT010002874.1, on the reverse strand, counting down.
TTTCCCAAAGTCTGTTCTGCAGGATGTTATTGAATATTATATAACAAGAGATTTCATTGAAAAATGCTGGATTAAAGCAAATTAAGCAGGAGCCTCAGTATATTGATGCACAGTGTGATTTTGTTAGAGCTGGCTAATATACGCAGTGTTTTCATTCTTGTTTCACCATTACCCTCCATCCCCCTTTTTAAAAGAGTATTTTAATGGCCTCATATTCCCCAAAGCAAATTTTGGGAAGACCTGCCCTAAATTCATTCTTTGAATAAAGTTTTGACTTTATGTATGACTCATATGTACTATCTATATGAAGCATTTCTCACTTAGATAAGCAATGTGTGTATGATCAGATGAAGACATGGTTACTGTAAACAACAATGGATTATACAAATTGGAATCACTGTCAGACATGCTCCAGCATAATCTTCTGTGACAGATCACTGAAAGGACTCACTGATTTAGCTGCAGGTGCTGGGAGTTTATCAGAAACTCGGACCTCTTATGATGTGAGGGCAACTGAGCAAGCTCCATTGTGGAGACACTATCTTTTCATGAATGGGAAACCTACATACTGACCAGCTGAGTGCATAACACTGTTGTACTCACATAGGGTATAGTTTTGTTCTTAGTTTGCTCATATTCTCATTGGAAAGGGAAGTCTTACACATATAAAAAGTGAAATTCCAACATAATTCAATACTGAATTGAATTCTAAATGTGCTGTCTAGACAAAATTCTGTTAACAATTTAGAGGAGGGAGAGGTTAGTGGATTGGTTAGAAGGCTTCAGTAGTAGGTGAAATCTGGCCTAGCTTTGAAGAATAGCCTGATTTTAAGAGGCTGAATTGGACTATGAACTCAGTATGTCTCCCTCCTCTCCCCTCAAATCCCCAGTGATCTTAGTGATCATTTGAGATATGATATATTGAATTATAGAGTATGTCTAAAAACAATCCAGACATTTCCATGCTGTCAAGGTCATCTCTTATAATCCAACAAAATATTTGCTACACCTAAAAAATGGCATGTATTCTCTTTCATTCCTGAAAAGAATGGGGAAAAGGCAGAAAAATACTGAGAGCAAGGGAGAAACTTGGTTATTTGATTTAAAACAGCTTTGCTGCCTCTTTGACAGTAATCTGTTGTACCAAGTTTCTGTATCTTAACCACAGCAAAAGAAACATTGGTGCTATTTCAAGACATATGGATTTGTAAAATCCTTTACTATTTCTTTAACAATTAATTCATTATTCTTTATATAAAAACAGAAAATAAAAATAAAAGAATAAAAAAATTGAAACAGACATTTTAAAATCACCCATAATTTTAAGCCCAGACATAAACAGCAAGCTCATGGAAAATTATATATATAATTATAAGTATATTTCATATATTCATGCATATATTTATATCTATGTATATATAGAAGACTATAATATATATGAAAGATTATATATGCTTGTATTTGGTCTATAACTATTAATATGTATATTTATAAATATATATAAATTATATTTATACTTAAGTGAAACCTGATTTTTTTATATAACAGTATTGGTCTACTTTAACATGTGTGTCTTTTTTTTTAACCTGTGATGCAGTGAACCAATCCCTTATTGTCAGACTTTTAGATGTTTCTTCTGTAGATTTGACAAATTCTTATTTTAAAATAAATGATTCAGATGATTGAGTCAAAACTGAATTCTTACAATGAAAATCATCCATGATGCAAAAAGCATCATTGCTATTATTTTTATTACTAACCAGCGTTGGTGCTATGTCATAACCTACCAGCAGGCAGACAGGGCACTGTGACACACCAGGAGTTTCCCAAATTATAGTCTACTTACTTCTCAACTGTGTTTTGTAGTAAAAACAAAACACAACAATCTCCAAACTGTGAATTAGGATATTTTATTTTCAGCCTACTTTAGACATGGTAATATTTCTTTATCTTCATTTCTCCATGTGGAGGGAGAAAAACTCCTTTTGGAAGTCAACAATTGTCACTCTGTCCTCTTTGGGCACTTAAAATGTTCTCATTGCACCTGCGTCTCAGTTATTGGTGTGGAGTCAGTCACATGCAGAGAAACTGACTGTTTTTGATATTGTTTTTAAGTTTCACCAGTGCCAGAGACAGAGTGAGAGAGATGGGGAGAGAGTACAACACACAAATATAACTGGTCCTCGACTCTTGGTGCACATTAAAAACAACTGGAAACTTTATCAATACTCTTACCCAGGCTCTTTATACCTTCGGAGAGTCTGATATAATTGGCCTGAGGTGAAGCTGGGCATCACTGTTTTAAAACTTTCCAGGCAATTATAAAGAACAGCCAGGCTGAGGACCACAAATGTAGAGAAGCCAAATATTTATATTTCATCTCTAATGGAATAAAACACCTATATTCTTCCCTTAGGCTATCGTAAACATGTTTTGGTAAGATATATGATCAAGATTTTATTAGTACCTTTAAATTTACTTTGCTCAAAGAAGTATGGAGACAATAGAAATGACTTTTTAATTTTCCCTCAGTGGTAAGAAACAAGCAATTGTACAACAAGTAGAATAACACGATGTTTTACTTCACAATGTCAGTAGTGAATTGATAGAGTGCACCATTCGGAAAGGTAATGCAGGCAGAAAACAGAATAGGTTCCACAGGGTGTAGACAAAGTGATGAGTGATAGAGTGTGTAAGAGGAAGTTGGGGCTACTCAGAACATGTTTAGCCTTTGAGTTTGAAATCATGAAAATAATTATATTTTTCTTTTCCAAATGTCTTTTTGATTCAGCTTGATATTGTAAGAAACATCAATCTGAAAGAACCACTGATTTTACTCATGTGGAAACTTATAATACTGCTTATCTTATGGGGTCATATAATAGAGTTCTAGAGTTGGAAAGGGGCTCTGGACCAGTAGAATTCAAGTTACTCTTTGTACTTTTTCCCCCCAATTTAAAAAATTGTGGTAAAAGACACATAACAAAATTTATCATCTTAACCATTTTCAACTCCTCTTATACTTTCGAATTCCTGCTATGACATCCACAGCAAGTGGTAAACATCTTTTGCTCATATACTTCTAGTGACAGGGAAATCACTATCTCACATTTAAGGAATGTCTCTAGTTAGAGAGTTTTTTCTTATACTTCATAAAAATATGGTGTCTTATAACTTCCACTCCTTCATTCTATGTGGCCACCTGAAGGAAAAGAAAATCTGTAGAGGCAATTTCTCTAAGAAAACCAAATAAAATAATTGGCCATTCTTTTCTGTATAGATAAAAGCATAAACACAATAAAAATTACAAAATGCTGTAAACTTTCTGATATTTAGCCTATATATGAAATGAGGTATTCTAATTAATTCTATTTTCAAGTTAATAAGACAGTCATCCCTTGGTATCTGAGGGGAATTGGTTCTGGGACTTCCCATAGATACTAAAACCCATGAGTGTTCAAGTCCCTGATATACCATGGCTGTAGTATACGCATATAACTCACATACAGCCTCCTGTATACTTTAAATCATCTCTAGATTACTTATAATACATAACACAATGTTAATGCATTGTAAATAGTTGTTATACTGCCTTGTTTAGGGACTAATGAGAAAGAAAAATGTCTGTACATGCTCAGTATAGACAACTATCCATTTTTTTCCTGAATATTTTTGATTCAAGATTGGTTGAATCCATGGATGCAGAGCACATGGATATGGAGGGCTGAGTATAGTTCAATTTAATAAATAACGAGTGGTTTCTAGGTACAGAAATACAAAGATAAGAAATGTAAAACAAATGAGCACAAGAAAGTGAATTTTTAGTTGTTTGAACAATTTTTAAACTAGAACAAGCTCTCTCAATCAGAGAACTAGTGTTTATACTTGAACTTCTCAGATCAATGTATTTATCAGTGCCTTATACAAAGATCCAAAAAGCACATTTATCAAATTTGCAGACAACATAAATCTGGGGATGATATAGGGGTAGGGGCAAATTGTTATTGCAGCAGTAGGGATTGGAGTCTAAGATGAGAGGAAAAATGTAGGCTCCTATATATACTTACTGAAATACCCTCCTGTATCATGAAGTAAATAAAAAAGGTAATAAAATCTCAACAACAAAAACTGTGGCTATATATAAAACTTCATTTTTTCCAGTATGTTTGCATGTCATTGCCAGCCCTCAGAAATGCTGGGGTGGGAAGCCTCACTAGCCCCTGTTCTGGAAACCACCAGCTGCTTGGAAATGACTACTTCCATTGCACAATAGTGCCAGGTCATAAAACAAACAAACAAAAAAAACATGAACAAGAACAGTCAATCTGTCTGGGTGCGGTGGCTCACACTTGTAATCCTAGCACTCAGGAAGGCCGAGGCAGGAGGGTTGCTTGAGCTCAGGAGTTCAAGACCAGCCTGAGCAAGAGTGAGATCCTGTCTCTACAAAAAATAGAAAAATAAGCCGGGCGTGGTGGTGCACACCTGTAGTCTCAGCTACTTGGGAGGCTGAAGCAAGAGGATTGCTTAAGCCCAGAGTTTGAGGTTGCAGTGAGCTGCAATGATGCCACTGCACTCTACCCAGGGCCACAGAGCAAGACTCTGTCTCAAAAAAACCCACAAACAAACAAACAAAAAACCCCAGTCAGTCTTTATTTAAAATTTTGATATTTTATCATGGATTTTTTTTTGCATTGATTTCGATGTTTTAAAATATTGTGTTCAAAGGTTGTCTTGATTCCTGAGAGTTTTGTTGCCCCTTAAATTTTGTGCTTAAGCTGAGCACCTTACTTGCCTCACCCTAATCCTGGCCCAGATATTATTAATATATTGAATAATTGAATCATGATTCATTGAAATATTAGCAAGCTAGAATGAATGAAAGTAAACCAACAAGATGAAATTTATTTGGGATAAAAGTAAATGTGAAAATTCAGAAAATCAACTTCAAACCTTCAGGTTCGGGGATTCATGGTTTAGCATCAGTTCATGTGAGAAGGAATTAGGAGCTTTAGTTGACTGCAGGCTCACTATGTGGTATCAGTATTGTATAGTTATTCAAAGTATAATGAAATTTAATCTGCAAAGAGTAAGAAATTAATTACAAAAACAACAGCTTTATTCTTTCACTGGTCAGGCCATTGGAGTACTTCTAGGTTCTGAATTTAAAGGTAGACTTCAACTAAGTAAAGTGCATTTCAGGGACTAAGATGAAGGAATCTGGAAATGATGTTATATGAGGAATAATAGGAGGAAAATAAGGGAAAAATTAGCGTGAAGAGAAGATTAAAAGAAGAGAAGAGAAGACTGATGTGTAGCCTCCATCACAGTTACAGTTCAAACAGAGGTTGGATGATGTGGAGGAAACTTCTGCTTTGGCTGGGAGGGTGATTAGATGATTTCTAATATTCTTTCCATTTTAATGATTCTATTAACCCTGTGCCAAAAATTATTTAGCAATCCACTTTGGAATGAACATCCTTTTGCCTACTTTGATCTTAGAGGTTCATTTACTGACCGACCTACCCATTTCTGCTCTCCTGCTCAATTAAGATGGATTAAAGCTAGAATAATTACATTTGCAATGAGAGCTATTAGTCCGAGCAGATTATCTCTATGATAATCTAATTGCAAGGGTGCAAATGACTTTGCATAAATGAGCATTTGACAGACCATTTCTAATTGCTCTTTGTGCAGAGTATAAATCGCAGCATTGTAGATGAACCTCAGTATTAGGTTTTAGCTTCGATTGTGTTCTTCTTAGCAGGGAAGGGACAAGTTGTAATTTTACCTCCTAGAGATGTGCAGGTGAGAAAGCAGGGTCAGTAGAGAGAACTATCATTTACCTATTTAAAATAAGCATACTTCTTTCTTCTGTATTTTGGTGGCAAAATGACAGACGATGTGTGTATACATCAGGTACTGAGATAATAATTAATCTCCAAGAACCAGAAGTAATGATAACGGTATTTAATGAGATTAAGCCTCTTCCAAGATTAACATCTCCTTTCATCTACATTTATTTCCGAATACTCTTTCCTGATAGCTTACTGTTTCTTATAATACCTAAATATTTTAAATCATTTGCTTTTTCTCATAATACATATAGAATAAAATTATTTCACAAATCCTGGAAATTTTTCTTAGAAATGCAAAAGTCATTCATATTGAATAATGAAAACTTTAATTATTAATGAGCACTATCATTCACTTAAAAATAATATTAATGGAGCTTCAGTTTTATGATTTGTCATCCTTCAGGCTACTTGCTAATATTTTTGTCCATGTGAAGTTGCAAAACTGTGAAAGAACACAAAGACCTGAGTGTAAATTCATTACCACTGCTTTAAAAGCCCACTCATGTATTCAAAAAATATTTACTGAGTGCTCACTTTGTGCTGGGCACTGTGCTTAGTGATTGGCTTGCATTGTGAACAGGTAAACAAAGTGACTCCCATCATGAAGTTTGGGGGATAGATGATAAAAAATTTAAACATATAAGTGAACAAATAATATAGTTCTGGGCTTTGATAAGTGCTATAAAAGCAATGTAGGAAAGTGATAGGGCAAGGATAGTCTAATTTAGACAAGCAAAAAGATGTTTTTGAGGAGGTCACCTTTCAGCAAAGACCTGAATTAGGTGAGCTAAGGAAAAGCATTAATGAAAAGATCTGAGAGAAGGGGTGTGGGGGCCAGACTCCAAGATGACCCCAGGAATCTTTGCCTCCTGGTATTTCTACCCTTACAGAGTCCTTGTCCACACTGAATCAGGATTAGTCTGCGTGATAAGCAGAATACAGTGGAAGTAGTAGTGTAGAAATGCTGAGTTAGGACATAAAAAACATTGCCATTTTCTCCTTGATCTCCTGGAACATTCTCTGGGGGAAACCAGCTGCTACACCTGAGCACGCTCAAGCAACCCTATGGTGATGGCCACATGGCAAGGAACTGCCGCCTCCTGCCAACAGCCAGTACCAGTTTGCCAGCCAGCCCTGTGAGTGATCCATCCTGGAGGTGGACCTTCAGCCAAGCCTTTGGATGATGGCAGTCCTGGATGACACCTTCTTGCAACCTCATAAGAGACCCTAGCCAGAGCACTTAGCTAAGACCCTCCTAAAATTCTGACCCACAGGAATTTTGGGATAATAAATGTTTATTGTTTTAAATCATGAAGTTTTGGAGTATTTTGTTGTGCAGGAATGTATAACTAATACAAGGAGAAAGAGCAAGAGCAAAATCTTTCATGCAAAACAATCTTGGCATGTTTGAGGAATGGCAAAGAAGCCAGTGTGGCTACAGATTTGTGGTGAGGGTGAGAATCATGAGAGATTTCTATTTATGACTTGTTTTTATTAAATAATAGAAGGTAACCAAAATTTCAGAAAATATTCAGCATATATTGCATGCTCATAGTTCTTTCATTTATCTTCTTGGGGTTTATAACTTATGGTAAATCATGCATTTAACCTTCATTTGAAGCCCCTGTGTGATGTAAAATATTATATTTCAGCTGTGGTCCAGTTTCTGATCTTTCCAGCAGATATGTAATGCTTTTTTTTTGTTTTTTTGGTAAAACAGAGAAATGCTTTGGATAGGTTAGCCATCCTAAAGCATGACAAAGCAACTTAAATCCTCCAAAGATTAATATTATATAGAGTGGACAATAGATAGTAAAAAGAAGTCAGGCCATGTAGTAATTAATATTCAGTTATCACTAATGATCAGACACAGAGGAAGTCTTTGAGGATAAAATAAAAATATAGCAAATAATTTTTATGAAAAAGGGAATCTGCACTTTTTGATTCATAATTAAACCAAATATTCTGGAGAAAATAGGTCATTGTTAAAATAGACTTTTGGATCAAGCCAATATCTGTAGAAGATAAGAATAATTAGAAAATGAATTTTCATGTATTAGGGTTTAGTTTATACTAATAATCAATCATTTGCTAGGTTGTATTACCTAAGGAGGAAAAATAATAGCTCAAAGCAATATTTTTTCTGGCTTTTCTTACATTTCTATGGGAAGACTAGTCTTTAAATTCTTTACAACGAATATTGTGTTTTCTCTAGAAGAGGTTTCTCATGTTCTCCATGAATTAGCCCTTTGATTACCTCTTACTATCCACCATTTCCGTTTTCTTACTCTGGCTCAAATGGAGAGCCTCTTGTGTGCCCCATAAGCAGCTCTGTTGCTGATGCTTAGTGATTTCTCTGCTGCTAATATTACTGATGATTCATGAAGCTTATTCCAAGGAGCGTAATGTCCAAAGTTGAGACTGCTGATGTTTGTTCCAGGGCTAATGACTAATATCAAATATCCTTGTTGAAGTGCCACTTCTTCCTTTTTTTTTTTCTTTTTTGAGACAGGGTCTCACTCTGTCACCTGGGCTAGAGTGCAGTGGTGTCATCACAGCTCACTGCAACCTCCAACTCCTGGACTCAAGTGATTCCTGTGTCAGCCTCCTGAGTAGCTGGTACTAGAGGTATGTGCCACCATGCCTGGCTAATTTTTCTATTTTTTGTAGAGACGGGGTCTCGCTCTTGTTCAGGCTGGTGTCGAACTCCTGACCTCAAGCGATCTTCCTGCCTCAGCCTCCCAGAGTGCTAGGATTAGAGGGTTGAGCCACCCTGGCCCATGCTACCTCTTCTGTAATGTCTCAGTCAGGTTTTACAACTGATGTCAAGAATCCTATTTTGCCCTGAAGGAACCATCTCTTGTTGCCCAGCCATCTCTTGCAGTCCCAGCCTCCAATGTAGCTAGAATCTTTTATTATTGATGTCTAGATGAGCATTTAGTGAAACACATCTTTTATATATTTCTAGATTTATAATTGCAATTCCCTCAATCAAGTAGTCAGTCATAGGTCCATGGAAAGCTGGTCTGGATGATAATTTGAGTGATCAGCTCCTCTATCCTCAGAATCATTGTCTCTAAACAAAATATTTCCCGAGTCTCTATTCTCTCAGGGAAAAGTATTTTTTGGAGGTGTCTCCAAAACTCATATAAATAGACTCAGGCTACAGCTTTCTTTCGTTCCTGATGTTGATAAGAGGTAGTAAGCCATTGAACCCTCCTTCTTTGGTATTCTCACATGTACTTCATCACCAAATCCTATGCGTGCTACTAAACTATTTCTTTCCCGTATAGCCCTGCTTTTCCACTTCTACTCAATGATGCATAAAAATGTTCGTCCTGAGCACAAATTAAGACAATGGTACTAAACTGTACTAGTAGCTATTTTATTCTTCATTGACACACACAGTAAAAAAAAAATTAGTTTCACCTAAGAATATCTTTGATGAAGCAGTAAAAATTATTAATCTTGGCCGGGCGCGGTGGCTCACGCCTGTAATCCTACCACTCTGGGAGGCCGAGGCGGGTGGATAGCTCAAGGTCAGGAGTTCGAGACCAGCCTGAGCAAGAGCAAGACCCCGTCTCTACTATAAATAGAAAGAAATTAATTGGACAACTAAAAATATATGTAAAAAAATTGGCTGGGTGTGGTGGCACATGCCTGTAGTCCCAGCTACTCGGGACGCTGAGGCAGAAGGATTGCTTGAGCCCAGGAGTTTGAGGTTGCTGTGAGCTAGGCTGATGCCACGGCACTCTACAGCCTGGGCAACAGAGCGAGACTCTGTCTCAAAAAAAAAAAAAAAAAATTATTAATCTTATTAAATCTCTACCTGTGAGTACAAATTTTTTTTTTTTTTTTACTATTTTAAGCTCCTCAGGTGATTCCAAAACTTATATTCAAATGAGAGCCCCAGTCTCCTGTATCTTCTTTTTAAAGAGAGCAGTAAAACAAACACAAAACTGTGATATTTAATTACAATTTTATGTAATTCATTATATTTTATGTGATTAAAATTCAGTTGCAATTAAAATTACCGTATCAAATCTTAGGTTTCCCTGTTGTTTGGAAAGTAGGTGAAGGTATAGGTGTGTGTTTATATATATATATGTACTTTTTTTCTTTTTTTGTATAAGCCTTTTTTTTGCGCTTAACAGAGTTTAATTGAGCAAAGAATGCTTCACAAATCTGGCATTTAAGCTTTTTTTTATTGGGAAAATGTAAGTTTTAAGTGATATTTTAGGGTATGTACTATTTTGTTCTCCAGGTATTGAAAAATTCTATTATACAAATATTTTTAATATTCTGTGTGACAAAATAGGCTGTATAAAGCCCTTCTGTACATGCTGAAGTGTGACGGTTGTATAGAGAGAGAGCCCTTGTGTGATTGTTTAATTTGTGAGCTGAACTAACTGCTTTTACAAAAAACATTTTTACTTGAAAAAATATCTGGTAGACAAATTATGGTTGTTTGAATTTGGTTATTTGCCAGTTTCTCAAAAATGAACAAAGTGAACCTGTTCCTTCAAGGAACACAACTGACAGTATTTGTTGCCAATGATAAAATGTGAGCTTTTAAATTTTACAAATTTTGGAATTTGTACATGGTACTATGAGCTTGACAGCTTCCAAATACTTAAAGATTTTTCTGATGAGGTCAGTGGTAATATTAACAAAAGTGTGGCCAAGTCAGGATTCACACCCAGGCATTCTGGCACCAGTGTCTGGGCTCTTAGATAGTTTACTCTTTGTCCTCCCCATGCATCTCTGTAGAACCAATGAGGTCTGAACCCTTAGCACTACACTGACAATCTACATATGATACAATTTTCCTTTCTTGCTTTAGGTGGTTCCCTTAATGAGCTACGCATTCTCCTTCAAGTTGAATTGTGTGCTATTCCCAGAAAAACAAAGTTAACTTTCAGAAAATAGAACTTGAATCTCTTAGGACAGTAAAATATAGGCATGATTATAGGAGGAGTAGGAAAGCAGATAGTGGGATAAATGGAAGGAATGAGTGGGCTATGTCTATCTGCAAAAAATCAAGGGGAACCTGGGCAGCATGTGGGAATGCAAATGTGTCTGTATATTTAAGTCAGAGCAGGCAGGCAGAAGGTAAACTGAGTTTTGACAATCTACAAGAATTAAAGGAAATAGTAACTCCTGGATTTAGGTAGATAAAGATTGATCTGGCAGATGATACTGAAATCAGGCAGACAATTTGGGTAGTAGGAATCAGAACCCTAACTGGCCAATGCTATAGTTTGGATATGATTTGGTTGTCCCCACCAAATCTCACACTGAAATTTGTTCTCCAATGTTGGAGGTGGGACCTAAAGGGGAAATGTTTGGGTCATAGTGGTGGATCCCTCATGAATAGATTAATGCCCCAGTGAGTTTTCATTCTAGTTCCCTAGAGAGTTCCCTAGAGAGTTCTCTAGAGAGCTGGTTGTTAAAATGAGCCTAGTACCTCCTCCCTCTCTCTTTCCTCTGTGATCCCTGCACATGCCACCTCCCCTTCACCTTTCACCATGAGTGGAAGCATCCTGAGGCCCTCACAGGAAGTAGAAGTCGGGGCCATGCTTCTTGTACAGCCTGCAGAACTGTGAGCCAAATAAACCTCTTTTTAAAATAAATTACCCAGCTTCAGGTATCCCTTTACAGCAACACAAAACAAACTAAGACAGTCAATAATTGGGATAAGGAGTTTGGGAAAAGGTAGTGTTTAGCACTGCAGAAAGTAACCTAGGGCTGAATTAAACCATTGCCTCTGACAGTGAACTTCCATTTAATTTGGGCTGGAGGGTGGCCACTAAATTTTATGAACAATTGAAGTTAAGTGAGTAAACCAGATTGAAAAATTGCTAAAGAGAATTCCAGTTGTTGACAGGTGTGTGTGTGTGTGTGTGTGTGTGTGTGTGTGTGTGTGCGCACATGGTGTAGTTGAGCCAAGGCTCAAGGTCATGGATTAATTACTTTAGGTATGACTAGATATACAGAAGGGAATGTAAAAATGTAGATCTGAAAATCAGCTTATAATAAGAAGAGGGACAGATAGGGCAAAAATATCATTAATAGAAGTTCCAACGGAAGGCCATATGTCTAACCAGGTAGGAATGGCACAAGCAACTGACAAAATTCCAAAGAGCAGGTCTAGGTCATGTTTGTCAGTGTCAAGGAAGTTGGCAATAAGTTTGAGATAATCCTAGGAATACTAGGAGTCTGGCATCAACCATAAGACATGAACAAATCACCAAGACACTGGAGTGCTGCTTAAGAATCTCAGTTATTGAAGACCTGGAATGCAGGTCAAAGCCTCAGATACAGGAGAATAAGGTACTTAGTGAGAAACTGGCACCCCAAATCAGAATGGTGCTGAACTCCCAAGCAAAGCTATGTGTATCCCTCTTTCCCAGGCCAATATTAGATTCAGAGTTTGGACTAGGACTCAGGGCCAAGAGGTCCTACTTCTAAGCACTTCTAAGCACTTTGTACACTGTGAGTGAGAGTTCTGCAGGACGACTCCCTCTTTTAGCATGTCCCTTCTGCATTATATGCTACAATTACCTGGTTTTTGTTCTCCCCAGGTTGAGTCAGATTACCAAATGCCTTATTTTTTTTAACCATGATTTAAGTAAAAACTTGGTCATAGAAAGGATAGGGGATGGGTATGTAAAAGAAACAAGTTTATTAGCACATATATTAGCATAAAATTTATATACATACATAACTAAAAATCACTGTGACAATTCTCCATTGATCTATTTGTGTTTCCGAACATCTTGTGAACAGAGGCACTGGCTGCTTTTGTTCTGGATTCTTCTTTCAAGGACATTCATACAGACAATTGTCTTGGAACACAGAGATAGTGTCTTCCTCTGGAGCAAAGGACAGATATGCTTACTGTTCATTATAAAAGATTTAGGTTTCTTAAGCTTTGGTTCCTGTCCTGTAATGCAACCTACTCTGTATGCAGATGTCATCTGGTCTTTACTGTTAAGAATTGGGAACTTGGCACAGGAAATGCTGATACTCTGGCTACTACTACTGCTGTAATACAGTTTTCTGCAGGGCTGGGACTAGGTGAGAAAAGAGAGACATCTAGGGTGAAAAATTTAAGGAGAGACACCTCCTTAAGGCTGATCTGCACTTGCATAATCTTGAGAATAAGAGCCTCCTCCCTAGGCACTTTTTTTGCCTTACTCTAATCCCAGCCCTGGTCCTTTGTCTCTGACCTAAGAGTCTCATGTCTTCTTCAAGCATGCATGATAATATGGCAGGCCAACTTATCTTCCAAGAAGAGTGAAATCTCAGAGCTTTTGCAGTTCTTGACAGTATTGGCAATGAAGATGGGATGGATGAAGATGTGGCTTTCTTGAAGAGGAAGCATAAGGACTTTGTGGGTTGATTAATAGGATTTGAAGGAAGTCCATGGAAGTTGGTACCAAATATACTGACCAAACTGTATGGCCCACTGGGCCACAAATGGTCTTCCTCTTTATTTCCTGTTAATGAGGAGGAATTGGGAGGGTGCTTGTAGGCCAAGTATGAGGAAGTACGTCCAAATACTGTTGCTTAAAGCATCTTCTGTTTGCTAACTACTGTGGGTGGGGGAAACTCTTTGCCAAGCTGGTGGTTAGCCTCAAATGTGCCCCACTGTAATAACTAGCAGTAAGATTTGTCCTGGGTGGGCAGAAGTTTCCAATGCCTTTCAGACAACAGCTGTAGAGATACGTTTTGAGATTTATCTTCTCTCAGGGTCTACAGATTTATAGGTGTTTCCATTGACTCTTCTACTTTACAGGTCCTTAGCATCTCAAATGGAACTGAAAGGAGGAAAATTTGTGGCTGCTATAGGCAGAAACCAGGTGAGTCATAAGAACTTTGGCTGTTTCTCTTTGGAGAGGAGAAGGCAAGATGCATAATGCTTGTTAAGGAAGAAAGGCAACAGCTGGGCTGTCTTACTACTCAGCTTCTCAGTTACTCATGCTAACCTTAGCTTCATCTGGACACGATGGTAATGGCTCAAAATTTTTCTGTGGTGGCTGCTATAAGGGAGCTTTGGCTTCTTATAACCAAGGGGAATTTTCATGACAAATTCCCATGGGAAGCCATAAATGAACCATTGGCTGGTATGTAGGCTCTTACTGCCCCAGCATGGGTTTACAATGCTGATGCAGGTGACCCACTGGAGGATGAGATAAATTCTTGTGATCAATCCTTCAGCTGGAAAATTCCAACAGCCCTTATGTTGAAACCAGGGTAGAACTTGAGAGATCTTATCCTGGCAAGAGGCAGAGATGCCCTGGATTAAAGTGCATTCCTTAAAGTTGCTGCTGTTACAGTAAAGCTTGAGACATCCAAAGGCCATAAACCCCGTGACCCCAGCTAGGAAACAATGTGGTCATGGCTGCTAAGACAAGGGGTTCCTAAGGCTAAAATAGATGGTGTCAATAATGATAACCTTGCCACCTGGTGTGGGCTTTGGGTCAAAGCCAAGGATTTCGGTTCATTTGGAGGAGCTGCAAGCAGCTGCTGTGCCACTCAAAACTGAAGTGAATGTGCCTTGTTTATCGGCACAAAGCCGCTCTCTCCCTCTGCATCTCCCTAATTTCTTTGTCCCCTTCCATCCTGGGTTAAAGAAGAAAGTGAGTAGTGATGAGGCTGAGGTCTACCTGTCTACAAGAGGGACCAAAGGCCACTGGAAGCCATCTGAGTGTGCTGAGGAACTGGAGAGGGGAGGGCCTTAAACCTTTATCACTCTGGTGGATACGAGAACCCAAGCCAATCTTCTGCCTTTCCCGTGGTGGGAGCGGCCACTGAATTCCACTGATGGGGTTTGGGCAAGGTTCATTGTGGGGAAGAAAAGTTAATATAACCTTGTGGTGGCTCCTTTGGGCCAATTGAATATACTGTTTTTGTTGCTTCTACCTATAAATGTACAATGGGAATTGATATACATTATATGCTTGTATTTCCCCATCCCATGAATGTCAGAGGAAATTTTCTCAATTGGAGAGGAGCATTAGCACCTCTGGGCCCCCAAAATCCTGATAATCCCTTTAACTAAAAGTCTCTGTGGCTGATGATACTGCAAATTGGAACATCTGGCAAAGAGAGGCATGTCCCTTCCATGACGTGGTTACCAGGTACACTGTTTTTGAAAAACAGCTATTAGATTTCTACTGGGCTTTTGTTGAAACCCGAGCCATAGAGCCTTTGTGACTCTGGCTTGACATCTTGTATTTGGGGTGGGTCAACTTAGACTCACTCACTCACAAACTAGAAAGAGCCTAAGACTCCTCACTTGCCAAGTGGAAATATTATATTCAAGGCTGCAGCTGGTTCGTCAACAAAGGATCTTTTCCGTTCACAGGTACATTCTTCCTCTTGCCAATTATACTTGGAAGATTGGTGATCTATCACAAGTTAAGTAAACAATTGATTATTAATATACTTTTAGGTTTTCTCAAGGTTTTCCTATTAATAACATTGTTATGGTGAATATTTTTTTTAATTTGTATTTTGGAATATGTCTGTATCTGTAGGGAAAATTTCTAGCTGGGGAATTCTTGGGGCAAAGAACATGCTCATGGTTTTTCATTCCTTTATTTGGGGTAATTGAAGACTTTAGAGTCATTATTAATGTCAGCACTGACACTAAGGTTGCTCTCAGTCTCTGTCTCTTATGATTGTCACCTTGAGTAGCACTTGTAAAACTTAAAATGCACGATTATTCAATGAAAAACGTCCATCTCACCCATTCCCCTAGTCCCCCAGTTCTCCTCCCTGGAGGTGTCCAAGGTTATCCTTTCAGAGATACTTTATGTAAATACAATCCAAATATATTCATAGTCTTTCTTCTAGTTTTTTTAAAAAACTGAAATGATTACATATTTTACACATTGTTTTGTACTCTAAGTTTTTCTTTTCATATTATTATTATTTTGAGACAGAATCTTGTTCTGTTGCCTGGGCTAGACTGAGTGCCATGGCATCAGCCTAGCTCATAGCAACCTCAAACTCCTGGGCTCAAGCAATCCTCCTTCCTTAGACTCCTGAGTAGCTGGGATTATAGGCATGGGCCACCACACGTGGCTAATTTTTTCTATTTTTAGTTGCTGGGCTAATTTCTTTCTATTTTTAGTAGAGATGGGGTCTTGCTTTTGCTGAGGTTGGTCCCAAACTTCTGAGCTCCAGTGATCCTCCCGCCTCCGCCTCCCAGAGTGCTAGGATTACAGGTGTGAGCCACCACACCCAGCCTCATATTACATTTTTGAGATATTTCCATATCAGTGAATAAAGAGCGTCCTCATTAGTTTTTTATGGTTGCATAGTTTTACAATGTACACATGTTCCTTACCATGCCCAATTGATCTTATACATTTTTTTCAAACATAGCTGTCAATTACAGGACCATGGACAAGATAGCTAATTTGACTTTCCTACCACCAAATAATTAGTCTCAAGTTAGGCTTTTGTTTTGGTAACAGTCTTTTGCCTCCCTTAATTTCTCAGCGATTACAGTTTATATGACAGGGATTCCATTGCTGGTTTATGCACGTAATTCTCTGTTAAATATCGATACCCTGATAATTACCTGATTTATTTTACATTGCTCATAAGATAATCTTTTTGCTTTTTTATTCCAGGTACTGAACTTGTCCTCCAAGAGTTTCAAGGTTATCATAGTTATCTCCTGTAACTGGGCAAGGACCTTTAAGTCTTGCCAGAGAAAACTCAAGGTATTTCTATATGAAGAAAATGCTTCCAGTCATTTGACTTCGTTATATTTTGTTTCCTCTTTGTGGTGGTTATTAGTAAAGATCTAGAATGATTGTTTGCAAAGGCTGAGTATAAACTGATGGTGGCTCAGTTTGAAAACTTTGATATTTGATGTTTTTATTCAAATTTGGAAACAAAGGTATTTAAAACGATAGTATAAAATTGGGGGGCAGTATAAGACTTTGCAGAGCTTACCTGTGTACTTACATATTTTCTGCCAAAATAGTTGCTTGTTATGATGTTAACTTCTGCTTGGTATGTTTATCTCTGTATTTCCTTTGGTTTAAAGTTTATTCTAATTAAAATTCTAATTAGCAATATTTGTATTTACCAGGAATGGCGTTTAGCTTTGCAGTCGGAGCATAATCTCATTTTGTTTGTTAATTGGTTTGCACTATTAGCTCATTTTAAAATGCCAAGGAAAATTCTGAAGATGAATGAACATAATTAAATTGGAGCATTGGTCACTTCTTATTGCCTCTTTTTCCAGTGGGCAGAGTATTTGTATAGACAGAAACAAGGTCTACTTTAAAGAGAAGTAATTAAGGTTTTAATTTAATTGAATATAAATCAATGAATCCCATTGTATTTAAGATGATCATTGTGAAATTTGATCATTATGAAATATGAAATGGAAAAATGGAATTTATTTGAAGGTCTATGCAATAATGCTCTTATTTGAGCAACATTTAAGATTCCATAGGGGTGGCTTTGGTGTAGAAGTACAAACTTTGGAGTTAGATAGACCTGGGTTTGGGTCTTGGATTTGACATTTACTATCTGTCAGATTTTGGTCAAGTTACAAGTTGTTTGTCCCTTATCTGAAATGCTTGGGACCAGAAGTGTTTTGAACTGAGATTTTTTTCAGTTTGAAATATCTGCATATACATAATAAGATATCTTGGGGATAGAGCCCAAGTCTAACCACAAAATTCATTTTATGTTTCATATGCACCTTGTACACATAGCCTGAAGGTAATTTTATAGAATGTTTTAAATAATTTTGTTCATGAAACAAATTTTTGACTGCGACCCATTACACGTGGTCAGGTGTTTCCACTTGTGGCATTGTGTCAGTGCTCAAAAAGTTTCAGATTTTGGAGCATTTCAGATTTCAAGTGGTCAATCTGTGTTACCCTTTCTAAGCTTCAGTTTCCACATATTTAGAATGGGTATAATAATAGTGGCTTAATAGTGTGTTTTAAGAATTACATGACATAGCACATATCAAGTAGCTCATACACTTTAGGCACTTATGCAATGTTTAGTTTTCCTTCTAGTCTTTAGATAATTTAGGTAGAGATATTGGAAACAATAGACAACAACAATAACAAAACCCCATGTATGAAAAATTTCATGCACCTCCATAATATCCTGAAAAAAAAATTCTCCCTGTAGGTCACTTAAATAAAGGCAGCTGGATTTTTCTGGAGAGAAGCGTAAACAAAAATCCTTATTATTAATTTGACTGGGGACTCATCATAAGCCAAATAGATTAGGCTGGATTTAAGAAGTAGGGGAGTCAGATAGACTGTGAACAAAAACCATTTTGACCATCACTGTAGAAAATCTGCCTGATGTGCAGATTTGTTTGTTTTAACACATTTGGTTTTTTTTTTTAAACTATGGGAATGTAATTCTGTATTTTCACAACTAAATTAATCTTTTCCCTCTCTGGTTAATTGGGGAACTATTTTTTACCTAGAATAATAAAACATAGGATATGATTGAGTCCAATAATTTATTTTTCAAATTGAAGAAAGAATTCTTCCAATCATCTCACATTATTCCTCATGTTTGAAAAAATATTCATTTCTAATAATATGACATTTAAATCAGTGATTATAGATGAGTACATAGACAGAATATGCCAACTAATGCATGCTTTCCAGTTGGGGGTGGATGAGGAGAGGAAGGCAGGAGGAGGGAGAAGGGAACTGAGAGGTAGCTAAATCCCTAGGACAATGAAAGTAATTTTTAAAAAATGTTAAAAAACTCGATGAATAATTAGCACTAAGAAGCTCAATGGAAATCAAAACTAGTTATTGTACTTAAGGAGGAAAAAGACAGATAAAAGACAATGTCTGGTTATTAATTTATTTATTCAACAAATATTTATTTGGCAACTATGATGTGAAAAATAGAGCTACAAACTGAGGAATACGTGGATAAATTGAAAAAAATTATGTTTGTTGTAGGAGGAAGTGAAGATAATTTAAAGTCAAGTATTTTATTCAGTTTACAAATGAAAGCCACATAGATGTAGCTAAAATTATCATTTAATTATGGTAAAAATTACTACTTTTGAGATGAAAACATATATAAAGAAATAAACAAAGTTCTTTCATTCAACTCCATTTCCACAGTTCCTATTTGTGCCTGTCTTTCCCAAACTTTTTATGATTTTATATAGACCCAGCTAAAGATCAGTACACGACACACACACACACACACACACACACACACACACACGTGCATTTGTATATATATACGTTTCTTCACAAAAATGTAATTATGCTATAAGAATTGTTTTATAATCATGTTATTATATCTGCGGGCTAGTGTCCTAGGAAAAAAAGTGCTGGGTTAAAGGCAATGAACATTTTATAATTTCATGGACAGATTACTTTCCCATAGGTTACATGAATTCAGGTTGGGAGATTGCCAGTTTGCCCAACACTCCTGCTAGCATTGAATGCTATCTTTTTTAAGTCTTCCCATTCCCCATGGGCAAAAATTATGTTCCTATTTCAATTTTAATTATAGCCTCCTTTTGTTAATAAACTTATTTTTGTATTTGTTCTTCAGTGAATTGCTTACTGTTACCCTTTGTCCATTTTTCCATTTACTTATTTCTCTTTTTTATTAATTTATTTTTATATAATCTACTTATATATTTTATTAATTTACTTATATATTAATTTATTATATATAATTTATTTATATAGATTTTATTAATTAATTTATATATTAATTAATATTATTTATATACAATTTATTCATATCATCTATTATTAATATATTTATATTATATATTTATATATTATATGTTAATACAAAATATATTATATATTTTTATTAATTAATTTATATATTTATATAATTTATTTATATTTATATATTTATAATTTATTTATATATATTACCCTTTGTTATATGTGTTACATTTTTTTCCTTGTCTGGCATTAGGTGGCTTTTTTTTTTTTTTTTTTTACTTTTTTTTCTTTTTCTTTCTCTTTCTTTTTACAACAGCAGATAGGAAGGTGGCTTTCTTAATGATGTCTTTCATATATAAAAGTTTGAACTTTTAATGTAATATAATCTGTTAGGTTTTTTTAAAAAAATTAATTCTGGGTTTCCTGTCTCACTTAAAAAGTTTTCTCCTCACTCTGTACCAAATAGTTATTAAATAGTGTCCTATTAATATTTATTAATGTTTTAAAAGATATATTGCTCACATTGAGTCTTTTAATATTTTATTTTATATATGTTGAGAGGTTATGAATTCACTTAAATATCTTTCAAATTCATAACTAGTTGTCCTAATATAATTTATTGGACCACACATGGTCCATCCTTTCCCAAATTATTTGTGATGTCATCATATATTACTTTGCCATGTATACCTAGATCTATTACTATGAGGTTTTGATTAACAGTAGCTTTTATAGTATTTCTCGTATTTTGTGGGACAAATACACACTTGTGATTCTTCTTTATAAAAAATTCCTTAGTAATTCATTCATATTTATTTGGTTATATGACATTTAGATGCTTTTATTTGTTGTTTCAAAATCCTGATTTGATATTCTGATTAGGATTTTTTATATTTATATATCTATTTAGATGAGATTAACATCTTAAGACATTCTGTCTTTTCGTTGTGATTAATGGATGTTCTCTTCATTTATTTAGGTCTTCTATTATGTCCTACAGTGAAATTTCATTGTTTTATTCACAGAGCTCTTATGCTTTTCTTGTTAAATTTATTTCTAGATATTTAATAGTTTTTGTCACAAGTGTGAATACTTGTTCCATTTTAATTTCTAACTGGTAATTTTAGTATATAAAAAAGTATTGATTTTTTTACATGCTTTTATCTTGAGGACTCTAATTTAATTTCTAATATATATTTTAGTTGAATGTTTTATATTTTGTGGCTATTAAATCAAATTTCACGGAATAATGATAATTTTGTCTCTTCTCCAATATTTATGCAATATATACCATTTTCTTGTCTTGTTACATAAGCTTGAACCTCAAGACAATGTTGAATAATATGGTGACAGTGGGTATCCTTGTCCAATTCCTGGTTGTAGTAAAACTGCTTTGATAACTCATCAGTTACTCTGTGATTGGTTTTTCTTGAAACAGAGTCTTATTCTGTTGCCCTGGCTAGAGTGCCGTGGCATCAACTTAGATCACCTTAGCAACCTCAAACTCCTGGGCTCAAGCGATCCTTCTGCCTCAGCCTCCCAGGTAGCTGGGACTACAGGCATGCACCACCTTGCATGGCTAATTTTTTCTATTTTCAGTAGAGACGTGGTCTCATTCTTGCTCAGGCTGGTCTTGAACTCCTGAGCTCAAAGGATCCACATGCCTCAGCCTCCCAGAGTGCTAGGATTACAGGCGTGAGCCACTGCGCCCGGCCTGTGATAAGGTTTTTTTTTTTTTTGAGACAGAGTCTCACTCTGCTGCCCAGGGTAGAGTGAGTGCCGTGGCGTCAGCCTAGCTCACAGCAACCTCAAACTCCTGGGCTCAGGCAATCCTTCTGCCTCAGCCTCCCAAGTAGCTGGGACTGCAGGCATGTGCCACCATGCCCGGCAAATTTTTTCTATATATATGTTTATTTTTAGTTGGCCAATTAATTTCTATTTTTAGTAGAGACGGTCTTGCTCTTGCTCAGGCTGGTTTCGAACTCCTAACCTTGAGCGATCCACCCGCCTCGGCCTCCCAGAGTGCTAGGATTACAGGCGTGAGCCACCACTCCCGGCCTTAGTTTTTGAAAACTTTTTATTGAAAGATTTTGTTTTAATTTGGAGAAAATATTGAATTGTGAGAGAAATGTATCAATATATCCAGTATCAGCAGTAACACGTAGGGGAATAATGGCCCAAATCATTGAATCAGGAGACATCTTGGAATTCCAGCCACACCAAAGGGAAAGACTTATTTGATTCAATACCAAAATCATTGCAACAAAGCAGTGCTCACATTCTCCATGTAGGAGAAGTATGGTTTGGTTGAAGCATGGATTATTAATCTGGCAACCTCAAGAAATATTTCTTCTGAACATCTATTAAATGTGTACCTCCTCAAATTAATTCTGGACAAAAGCTAGTTCATGTGGAATTCTTTAGTTAGAAAGAAAAGAAAAGAAAACAAAAACAATAAAACTGCAAATTGGTACAACCTTTGTGGAAAAGAATTTGGAGATTCCTCAAAGAGCTAAAAATAGAATTGCCATTTGATCCAGCAATAGCATTATTAGGCATCTACCCAAAAGAGCATAAGACATTCTGTTATACAGACATCTGCATCCGAATGTTTATGGCAGCAAAATTCACTATTGCTAGGTCGTGGAAACAACCCAAGTGCCCGTCAATGCATGAGTGGATTGTTAAAATTTGGTATACGTTTACAATGGAATTATTCAATTTTAAGAAACGACAGTGAGCTAGCACCACTAATATTATCCTGGATTAAGCTTAAGCCCATTATTCAAAGTGAGGTGACACAAGACCCGAAAAATGGGCCCCACTTGTACTCGCCATCAAATTGGTATTGACTGATTAACACTATGGTGCTTAAGTGGTGGTAATGTTCACTGGGGATTTTGGAGGGGGGGTGGACTCACATCTGGGGGATGTGGTGAGCACTGTGAAGGGGAGGGGCATGCTTGAAGTGTATTTGGGGATGGGTATTAGGGGTCTCAATGGGGGGTGGGAAATCCTCTAAAACTGATTTATGTGAATAGCTGTACAACTTGGTAAATTTACTA
>CAUYRT010002873.1:0-13911 GCA_963574885.1 Lepilemur ruficaudatus | reverse complement strand
TGGAGAGATAGGGACACTCTTACACTGTTGGTGGGACTGCAAATTGGTGCAACCTTTGTGGAAAAGAATTTGGAGATTCCTCAAAGAGCTAAAAGTAGAATTACCATTTGATCCAGCAATAGCATTATTAGGCAGCTACCCAAAAGAGCACAAGACATTCTATGATAAAGACATCTGCATCCAAATGTTTATGGCAGCACAATTCACTATTGGTAGGTCATGGAAACAACCCAAGTGCCCGTCAATTCATGAGTGGATTGTTAAAATTTGGTATATGTTCACAATGGAATATTACTCAATTTTAAGAAATGACAGTGAGTTAGCACCTCTTGTATTGTCCTGGATTAAGATTAAGGCCATTATTCAAAGTGAGGTGAAACAAGACCCGAAGAATGGGACCCCCTTGTACTCGCCATCAAACTGGTATTGACTGATTAACACTATGGTGCTCAAATGGTGGTAGTGATCACTAGGGAATTGGGAGTGGGGGGTAAACCCACGTCTGAGCGACGTAGTGGGCACTGTGGAGGGAGGGACATGTTTGAAAAGTAGTTGGGGAGTGGAATGAGGGGTCTCAATAGGGGAAAAGAATTCCTCTAAAACTGACTTATGTGATTAACTGTACATCTCGGTAAATTCACTGAAAATCATTTAATTGTACACTTAAAATGGAGTAAAGGCATGATATGTAAAGTATACTTCAATAAAGAAAAAAATAGGCAAATATAAACAACAAATGCTTTATGCATATATTCATAGATAAGACCACAAGAAAACTATTCTTATATGTTTTAGATAGTATGCATTTCAAAAAAAAAAGAAAGAAAGAAAGAAATCCTGCCATTTGCAACAACATGGATGGAACTGGAGAACATTATGTTATAAGTTAAATAAGCCAAACACAGAATGACAAATCTCACATGTTCTCACTCATATGTGGGAGCTAAATATTAAGAACAATGGATCTCACAGAGACAGATCATGACATGATGGTTACCAGAGCCTGGGAAGTGTAGCAGCGAAGAGAGAACAAAATGAGAATGGTTAATGTGTGCAAAAATGTAGTTAAATAGAATGAACAATATTTGATAGCACAACAAAAAAGTAATAATAATAAATTTTTTAAAACCCCATATACTGATTTTAAAATTTCTTTAAAATGTGAAAGAATCAATTTTGATGCTGGCAAATGTCAACATCGTATTTCAGGATTGATGTAGTTTGATTTTATATTTTCCACTATAGGCAAGATAGATAAGGAGGCAAAAATTGGTCAATTTCTATTCCATCCCATAAAGTATAGAAAGAAAGGTATACAAATTGTCATAATAGCTGAACACATCAAGGAAAAATTGTATATTGAAAAACATTTCAGGTTGAGTATTTGAATTGGCCACACCTACAATTTTGTTCTATTTCTGTTATTTTGTGCATTTTAAATAAAATTATCTTTAATCGTAAATGAACGAAATATCTTTGGAAGCATCTCAGTTTATGGAGAGATTTGGCTTTGAATATTTTAAGTGTGTAGCCATTTACTTCTCTCTCATTACTTTATTGTTCTTTCTTTATGAATGTAATAGCATATACAAAATAATATTACTTAAACATTTCTGAGAAATAGGTAAATTAGCAGTGTCTGGCCTACAATATGTGTTCAAAATGCTTGCATATTTGTTGAATTAATTAATTTCATCATTTAATATGGTGGTGACTTCTCAATGGGCGGGAGGACCTAGCGGAATCCTTCCTATGAATATTGTTCAAGAAATCAGGTCAATAATTCACTCTTCATCATAGTAATTATAAATATAAAAAGGAAAAATATTTGTAATGTTGGAAATATGCATTTGAAATAGCATTATAAATGATGTGCTTGGGTAAGATCATTTTTAAGCAGGAAAGAATGAAATAACTAAACCTTTAATATTCTGTATATAAACATTAGCAGAAATTCAAATAAATGATCTGGTTGCCTGCCAAATAAAATTTATTTAAATATGTGCAAAGGTAAATGGGTCGACAAGATTTAGCGGAGTAGTATTTTATAGGTACTAAAAATACCATATAACTCTTCTTTGACTGTAAGCCATATATACAACAGAATGTAAGGAACCTGGCGTTCCTATTTCTTAGCTGAGTATTGATTTTTTTTCCTTCGAACAATGATAAAGTGATTGAAAAAAAGCATTACCTTTGTCCTCACATAACATATAGTATGTTTTCTTTTGTAATTTGATTTTCAACTTTTATATCTTCAAAGCTAATGCTTTCAATGTTTGTCATTCAGTATATGGTTATCAAGCAGAAAAATTTTATATTATGAAATAAAAGATTCTAAAATAGTAAAGTTGGTAACTTTTGCACACTTTTCTTAGAAAACTAAAAAAAAAAAAAATTAGTCACTAGACACAACTTGGTGTCCATTAGTGCAAAACCCAATAGTTAGCAAAGTGTCACCCATATAGCATACACAATGAGACATGTCTTGAAATTTTACTTGTTCCCTTCCCATTGTCTTTAAGTTTATGTTATCTCACAGAGAATACCTACATCTTTCACAAATAAGTCTGGAATTCTTCCTGAAGGCACATTATGAATTTCTTTTGAAAATATGGACCACCAAACAGATGGCGAGATGCTGAAAATTTAGACTGCAATATAAAAATTGTTCTTGTTAACTGTACTTCATCAAAATATACAGTACTATCTAAAAATTCCAGTCTAATTAAAAAATCTTATCTTGTTGTCTTGAGTTAAAGCCTCTCTTCACTTAATTGCTGTATATATGGTGAAAATGATAATATCTATGGGTATTTTCAGAAAAGATTACTTGGCAACATCTATGCTTGTGAAATGATCCAGAATAACTCGTACTAACAAATTATTATATATATGAGTTGGTTGTAGTCCAATGGGTGTCATGACTTACAAGAAGGTACAATAAACCATTTTTCCCATAGACAATCATTAAAATTGTCCCAGTACAAATGTGCATCTGTGATAAAATGCATAAGAATGAACTGGGTATACATACAATTTGTGCACCTGAGGTTTACTCTACTTGGCCAGAAAAACATTTATATGGTTACAGAGAGAGAATGGTGGCATCAATTATAGCAAATAAATAGCAGTATTTGTTTTTGACCTATCATTACCTTTAAATCCTCTAGTGGCAAAATGGTTAATGAAATATTTATCAACATGCATTTATATGCTGGTCTTTCAAATAAAATTTATAAATATTCAAATACAATCTATAAATATTCTTTAGTAATCTTTAAAGATTATCATAAAGATTTTATTTGTAAATAGGCTCATGCACATTCGTGTCTGCACGTATACACATGCACACAGCACACATATAGGCTAGTCCTTGAATGACAGATGAGAGTTTACATTGTTTCTCATTGTTCCTTATCTTTCCGAAGCCATAGATTACCTCTATACTATGCAGAATCATAAACAAAAATGTCTAGAATATAGCAAAGGTGAATTTCAATCACCTTATTGGTTATTTCAAAAATCTGAAGTGTTGCTTAGTAATTAGTTTGTAAGTAGGCTGTTTTATTGAATTCTAGTAATTATTGTAAAATAAGTGTTGAAAATTACTTTGTCTCTTCATTTTAATTTCATACCTATATTATTATTTATCAATCCTTTCTTAAGACAATGTCTGAAGTACTTTCTAATTTTTATCCTTTGAACAGGCCTAGGAAGTAGTGGGGGGTTAATGCATATTGACCAATTTAAATGAATACTCTGAGAAAAATAATTTATTCCAGTTATTAAAGTATTCAAAACTGAGCTTGTGATATACATATATATATAGCGTGTGTGTGTATTCTGTATGTAGACACAAAGTTAAACAGTGTTTATTCTACCATTGCTTCAAGAGTTACAAAATGAACCATGTTAATACAGTGGCATCAAGTATTAAAGATTTACTTTACAGACTTTCATTTTTAAATGGTCAAGTTTATGAAATTATATCTTAGTATAATGAAAAGGTAATATCTAATTTTAAAAGCCAGCTTTTACTCTGCATGTTTTACTTGTTTTTCTGATGTAATGGCATTTTTCTAGTGGTAACGGTCATCATATACAATGTTTCTGCTCTGTGATTTTCTTAACTAATCCTTCCTTGTGTTTTTGTCTTCTTTGATTGTGTTTTACTTCACTCAAAATTATTTGTTCACTCTCTAGAAATTCATTACTCTTGCAAATAATCAAACCACTGCTTAAGAAAATTGATGTGTTAATCAACCTTGTTTACTTCAAATAATGAATCTACAAGTTAGACCAATTTTAAGATCAATTTTACTAAGAGGTTTCAATATGACAGTATTTGCCTCTATGTTTTAAGAAATAGACCTTTATTTTCTAATAAAACTAAGGGAAAAGAAACACGCGTTTATCTTAGTTCAGTATTTTAAATTCTGATCACTATGCCTCAATAATACACATGGGCTTCTAAAAATGTTATTATTTCCCTGGCTTATTTATAATAATTAAATATTGAACATGTTTATAAACATTTAAACAAAAACTAAACACCATATGCAGTTACAGGAAATGACTTCTAATATTAGAATATGGATGAAAAGAAAAATAGTTTTGTATATGCTTTGATCTTCAATTCAAATGATTTTAAGTAACTTCAATGTGCATGGTTCTACAGAGATTCATTAAACATCAAGAGCATTTGAATCCTATGTATGATTTAGAAATGTTGACTTGGAGTGAAGGAGACTTTTATCTCTGATCCGTGTTTGATATTAATTGAAAAGGCCAATAATATAACTTAAGGGCTTGTGAAGGGAGCTATTAATTTCTTTATAATGGGCTTAAAGATATCTAATTTACCAATTAGATTCAGAATTCAGATTAAATAGAGAAAAATAAAATTATTTTTTATTAATTTAAAGCCATTATTGCACATATCTATTGGTAAATGTTTAATGATATGTGAATTAAAATTATATACAATTAGCAAGGCATATCCCATACAAGATCATAGGCTATTACTTACTACTCTGGTTTTTAAATGTTTTCTTGATGTGTCTCCTTCTCTGAGTTCTAATATTGCAAACTACCAAATACAGATAATTATAGCATTCAATGAAGAGAAACCTAGCAAGTTAGTTGGCAGATGTGTATAAAGCTGTCACTTGTCTCCCCTTGTGGCAAATATTGTTGCACGTTACTGAAGGAATATTAAAAAAGCAAAAAACACAACAAAACCAAGCAGTTCCTATGCCTCCAGGCACAAGGGAGATAAAGGCCAATAAATTTAACTGAACAACTTTTAAGGTTTATGTCAGCAATAAAGAGATATCTAAATTGAGACAAGAGTGAGGCAGAATCATTTGTCCGTCTCAGCTGACTCTCTCTGGGCCTCTCTCTCCTTCCTCCAATTGGTTAGTCTATTATTTTTTTCTTATAGGTTGGAAACAAAAGAAGAACCTTTGGAGATGAGAAATTCGGACGGTATTTTGACTATTTTTTTTTTCCTTTCTATTGCTATAGACCAGACTGAATGTATTCCCACAGACCAGCCAGTATTAAGTTACCCCTAAGTTAGGGCACTGACATAAATTATCTTGAATGCAGTAGCTTTTCATAAATTTTCTAATGTACAGATTTCAAAGTTACTTTTGCAATTATATCCATTTTTCCTTGGGAATAATTTCTATTATTATTGTTATGTTATTATCAAAATAATAGTTGTAGCTGCATTTCTTTTTAGTTCACTTAAATATATACATTATTTTATTGTGGTAAATATTTTCCATAATTCTCATTGAGTTTATAAGTGATAGCATTATTAGATGGTGATGTTAGAATTATCTTTCCTGGGAATAATAAGAATAAATGTTTAGGATACCTGGTTTGGATTATTACATCAGGAAAAAATGTACTTCAAAGCAGATCTTCATTGTAAGACTGTTGCACATGCATTTATAGCCTGAGTTAATCTAAAGTGAGACCACATTTTTAATGACTGTTCCTTACTACATACGAATACCCTCCTGTTTTAATAACTTAAGAGGATGGGCTGGCAAGCCGTGGGCCTTACCTCTGACTACACAATTGGGAGGAAAGAAAGAGCCTGCACTCTGGGTACACAAGCTGGTGCAGTTGATCTTCTGTGGTGTCCCACTGCATAACCTCTTAAGATTTGGGTATGTTAATACATTTTCTCAATCTCAGTTTTTAACAGGAACTTGGTGGAAAGCAAGAGACAGCTGGGTCATCATCCAGAAGGAACTAACATGGAAACACTTTGTAGATACATCTTTATTGAAAAATGATTTTCCTTAATTTTTTAAATCCCCTATTCGCAAATGAATGCTGATCCCTTGAAATAAGTCCCTCTAAAATTTAATGCAGATATTTCAAATGCCTCTATATCTCAAAATAATTTGGGTAATTTTTCAACATTTATTTAAAATAAATCAATTTGTCTTTGCAGGACAGCCCATAGGGATAACGTTTGTGAATTAACACTTGCAGATTTCTAGTATAGTATTGCTGTGCCTAGAAGAGAGATTAACACATAAGAGAGATTAACACATAATAATTAACACGTAAATAGTTTTTGAAAGAATGATTGAAGAGAGAATGGGCTTGGGTGCCAGATAGATATCCTACTGAACCCTGGCTTTGCCATCTAATCAGTTCAGAGTCTTGAATCTGTACATTTGATTCATTGTTGACCAAATGTGTAATTATTTTGTGAATTAAAGGTAATGTATGCATATATATTTCTTAGCAGATATCTAACATGCAGTAAACGTTCAATGAACAATGGATGGTGTATTCTGTTTACTTTTGCAGCAGTGTGAGACAGAGGATAATTGGTACTTTTGCCCACTTCTTGCATAAGCTAGCATAATTCACCTTCTTGAACATAAGACCATGTTGACTTGAAAGCAAGGGAGTAATGATGCTCTGCTTTCAGGAATTAATGCTTACTATTTCTAAGTTATTAACTACAGATAAATGAGTGATATGATAGATGGATATATAGAAAAATAGATATTATGACATAGACAGCAATTAAATTAAAACATTACAACCTAATTAGATACCTCATAGTACAGTTTAAGAATTTGGGAAAATCTTCTTTTCTAATGTTATTCTATTAGGCATAAAAGAGAAACAAGTAGCTAAATAGACATCTCTAACTCAAGCAATGAAAATTCCTGTGAGAGATAGTGTCAGTATTATAATGCAAAGTTTAAGTTAAACCCAGTGTTTTGCAGCAACTTAGTATTGTGGTTGGCAGAAGTTTTGCTTCCTTGACTTCACCTCCCTGAGAAGCATACAATAACACACAATTGTGACTGTGTTATCGTACATGCTGAAAGGAACTTTGCACATGTGAAAGACTATCCAGGATAATCCATGGGCAGACTATCCAGGATTATCCCAATCTAAGCACATAAGCCCTTAGGAGAGGAAAACCTTTTTCAGCTGAAGACATAAGGATGCCATGGAAAAGTGAGAAAGAAGACCAGTTTAAAGCCTGAGAAGGTTTCAGCCTAGCCGAAGTGGGCCATCAGGTAAGAAAAGTGGGCAACCACTAGAGGCTGAGAAGACTTCAAGCCAACTGTCAGAAAAAAGGGGTTTTGCTCTCTTAACCAATATGCACTGAATTCTGCCAGCAACCTGAATTAACAAGGAAATAAGTTTTCTTAGATCCCCCAAATAGACATGCCATCCTGCCAACATGTTGACTTCTACCTGGGGAGACTTGGAGCAGAGAAACTAGCCAAAACTACCTAAATTCTGACCTGTGAAAACTGTGGGAGAATAGCTTTGTATTGTTTTACACCAGTTTGTGGCAATTTGTTATGACAGCAATAGAAAACTAGTGCAGGGGTAACGGAGAATTTAGGCAATTACAAATGTATCCAACTTTTATTTGCTTCCTTTTAGATTCTTCTAATATAAACAAAAAATGTTAATAATTTTGTAATTTTTCTCAGTTAACAAAAGGAAAGCTCTGGTGTGAATATGTTAATGTTACCACCTATTTGAGGCAAAAAGAGTTTGTAAAATATTCTCATGTAAATATAACATACATATTTTACATTTTTATGTTTACTGAATAGATCAAATTTAAAGAGTTAGAGCTAACTTTCTAAAATTAAGCACAATTGCTTATATGCAAATTAAGAACTTGCATCATTAGTTAAATCTAAGTATTTTGTTTTGTTTTAAATTTGAAATTATACTGACAACGATTTCCATTTAACTCTAAATCCATTAAGCAAGACAGCTTTCTCAAAAAAAGTTTTTAATGTAGGCCCTGAAATTAAACGTAACCATTGTCTATTTAAAATTGCTCTTAGAATTCTACATTGCAATAATCGCTTGCAAATGTAATATTTGTCGGTTACCAAAAGTTCATTGATTGAACTTTCTTGAATATATTCTGAAATTATTACTTCAGTTCACTTGCTTGCAGTTTTTTCAAATGTGGCTTCCAGATAGCAGCTCCAGGTAAAAATCATGATCTAAATCACTGAGGCCTGTTTAGTGTCTGTGAGTACAAGGGAGTTCCACCTGTGTCATCTCTTATTCAGATTTTGTACCTCCTAAAGCCATGATGTAAAGCATTTATAGTTAGGCTATTCAATCGTGGGAGATTTTTGAAGACTAAGTTCTCACAGTGATTCTTTGGTCCTCCAACAAGCCATTCAACAAATCATATTCGTAATCATAATCAAATTCTTTTCGACATCTACTTTGAGTTCAGACCTTGCCAACATTTAGGAGTTAAAACAGGGTCATTGCCTAGAGTTTGATTGAATTCTAAGGCCAAGATCATAGTCTTTACTTTGTGTTATCTCCTGTATTCATTTAGTAATCCCATACCACTTGGAAGTCTAGAATGCCCAAAACTCTAGATGATATACTGTGGAATTTACATAGAACCCTTTGATAAGAGTGAGACTCTATATAGAGAAAGAAAAAATGAATGAACAGAACCTTAATCCACTTGCTGTATACTTGAGTCAATATTAAAACAAACAAACCAAGCAAAACCTGCTTTTTTTAAAAAAAAAAAAAAAGCCCCTTTGACCATAGAAATCAACTGTGTAAATCTACCACAGGCTAGGGGAATACAAGAACATAAATAATCAGTAGATCAGAGTATAGAACAGGGATGGAATAAAGAGGTCATAAGTTTAGCAAAAATCAGGAATGACTAATTTGCAAGATAAAAAAAATAAGGATAGCCCCAAAGTTGAAATTAACAATAATAGCAATAATAATAATGATCATAGACACATACTGAGTATGTGCTAGGCACTGTTCTATGACTCCTGAAAGCAGAACTTCCAACTCTCTGGCAATGGACATAAAATGCAAAAGAAAAAAGAAATTTTGTTGTTAAAAACCACCAACATTTCAGATTTATTTCTTGTCTGTCTTTCTTTCTTTCTGTCTCTTTCTTGCTTACTTTCTTTTTTTTATTGAGTTTATCCTGATGCAAATATTCGTTACCAGAAATTGGTGCTACTTTAACAACAATAAAATGCATAATATTTACTCTAGGGCAGGGGAAGCCAACAGTACGGAAACTCTTACTGTAGTCTGTGAATGGTAATCTGTATTATGCAGCTGTGAAACACTTGGTGTCACTTGGGATATCTTGGAAGGCAGGAAATGTCCCAATGAACTTGTAGCCTTAAGTTAAAATTTAGGCAAGATTATATTATTAGCAAGGTGAGCTTGTAATGGTTGCATTTGTAACGGTGCTACAAGAAAGAGATGAGCTTAGAAAAAAATTGACTAGTTTTCAAGCAGAAATATGATGACATGGTTTAGAATTCGGGTGATGTGTTGGGTTGAAAGAGGAAATTTTTAAGCCAGCAAAAGGTGAAATTAAGAAATCATTTAACTAACAGAGGTCAATTAAAACTCGGATTCACAGTATGGATAAAATCAAGGGTGTGGCTATTACACTGACTGTTAAAACTATTCAGTAGTTTAGGATGGCGCTCAGTCAATCCTTTCAGTTGAAGAAATAAATGGTGCAGAGAAAAGAGGCTAAGGGTGAAGCTGTTCTACAGAAGCCTGGCAGGCTCCAGGTACCCCCAATTAAATATAAAGTGAGAGATATATTATTAAATGAAGAGTAAATGTGATAACCAGAATTTACTGGAATCACAAAAAACAAATTAAATCTTTAAGCAAGTTGCTCCACTAAGAGTTCTACCTCTCTGGACTAAAAGAGATTGTGATTTTTTTGAGACATAAAATTATCTAAATATTGGGAAGATGTTTTTTAAAAGGCTTTAAAAAATTACAGAGAAGATGAATTCTCAAATTCCCTTTTTAGATGTAGTCAAGAAGGATAATGGAAAGCTAAAGAACTCCAAAAGGTCAAACCCATGGACTATGGAGAACAAGGTACAGTAATGGGTTGATAATTCCAGGAAGTAAAATCAGGGTCTAATCAAGGAATACACATCTGCCCCAGTTTAAAAGCACCTCAAAACTTCTACAAAGCTGGATTTCAGAATTGCTGCTGACCAATGACCATTATATCTCCTGTTCTAACCATATGTAGATGTTCTTTGTGGTTTGTCTTGGGCCTGCTTCATTATTGAAATATTTGATGGGGAAGGGAGATCATTAACATCTAGGTCAATAGAAATCACATCCATACTTCATGTGTAATAGATACTATCACATTACCTAGATTCCTGGACATTAGTTAGATACTAAGACTGGTTGGGACTTTGTGTTCTCTCCTTGTGGAGGCAGCAGAAATAAACAGTTATACTTCATAGAGTATCTTCCCCATTAACATTTTCTTGATAGACTATTTTTCAGCTTTTTATATCTGAACTTTGTAGAATTTATATATTTCTCAATATAAAGTTTTTGACCAATATGTGTCTAGAAAAACTTCAAAAGCCTCATGTTGTACAACAAATTCAATTGACAGAACTTCTAAATCATATGTAGACATTTTGAAATCCCAGAGTACAACAAATGAGATGCCATTCTTAGATGAAACACATCACAGTGTCATACTCAGTTCAAGTATTGTCTGTGACTTTGCACTGGTGTTGAACATCTCACCACATTACTTTTCATACTAACCATAGTATTTATCTAGGATTGTAAAATAAGTCTCCAAAACAATGAAAAAAAATCTATAAAAATTTGTGAAGGTATTGACAAAAGCTATATTAATGGGAAAAACTGTTACTGAATACAAAATAACTGCTCTTAACAATCATATTAATTATTTGGTAGTTAAGCAAAGTTATAAGCAATTTCTATATTAAGACAGTATTCCATAATGTGTATTCTTTACTACATTTTTAAAGTAAAATATTGGTTGTAAATACTTGATGTATAACTCATTATAATTTTTCCCATTTAAATTATCAAAAAATGGTCTACTAGTTTTTGCTTTCATACATAACCTCTAATTTACAGGAACAAATTACCATGGTGAATGGGAGATGCCTGTGAAAAGGAGGGTCAACCAAATATTTGGTGACAATAAGGACAGATGTGACCATTATTTGTGCTGTTGGCAAATATCCTTTTTTTCCAGCCCATATTCTGGGCACAGGGTAGGCTGCATTTCCTCAATTTCCTCTGTAGGGTGGGGCTGGGTGGTCAGTTCCAGTCAGTGAGATATGAGTGAGGAATGCACATCATTTCTGGACCAAAATACAGAATTCCACTATAATATCTTCCAGTGCCTTCTTTCCTCCTGCCACCGTGACTAGCAATGTTGTAATTAAGAGCTGCTCTGCTGGCTTTAGTTTTTGAGTGGGGAGGGTACATACTTTGTAACTGAGGCGCCACTGAACTTTGATGAACAGTGAACATGAATGAGAAAAGAGCCTTTGTTGTTTCCCACTTTTTGGCAGGGGAAGGTGGGTTTTACTTGAAAAATACATTCTGATCTCTACCATGTATCTGCAGCTTCATTATGACTGAACTAGCACAAACACACCTATCTCTAGCCTGATTTACTATAATGGACTTCTGTAATAATTGATTTCTCTCTTTCATTCATGTTTCTTACCCAGCAAGTTTCCTTTCCATAGGCAGAAAGTAAAATTTTTTCAATGTAAATAAAATTGTGTTGGAAGTTCTAATGTGCCTATGGATAATTAGAGTAGGAGTGAAATTTACGAGTGTGTTCAAGGAACTATCAAGGTTTGGAAAGTCCGTCATTGTCGATTTTGGAGTTTGTAATAGAATAATAGATAAAAAGAAAAGTTATAATTAAGTGAGTGACTAAAATTTATGAATGCTTACGATGTGGCAGACACTTTTTATTTCTCATAACATACGGACTTTTCCTTACCTTATATACAAGGACACTTAGAGACAGTAAAATTATGGGAAGAAACATGTCCTAGGTTATGCAATTATCATGTAGCAGAGATTGGATACAAATGTGCCTTAGAGACTAGCACTTAACTTTTACCTGCACTAAACATATGCCCTGAAAGTTCTATGGACAGAAACAATAAAAAGGTGACACAATAAGCTGTAAGTCAACCATGAGGAGTTTATGAAAATGCCTGTCACAATGCTGCATGTAAAGCACACACGTACTTTGCACTTAGATATTTATCTGGATGCTTTATATGTACCAGATTTTCTCTGCTCATTTACTGATAGGCAGATGAATGTTCTTGATTTTTACTTGGTAAATTAATGCATTTTGGAAGTGTAAATACTAAAATAAAATTGGAAACCAATTTCCAATAATTTTTTTTCTGTGGTATTAAGGGCTCCCTTGGTGGAGGTCAGTATATTATTATTCATTTTTTTATCATATTTTAAATTTTACTTTATGCTGCAGGTTGGAATATCAAATGCCATCCGCACTTTCCTTTGAAAGGTCAGTGTTGCTGTTTGTGTCATGTTCTCAGAGGAAGGAATGTGCATTCAGAGCAGTGTTAGAAATGTATTATTCATTACTTTCTTATTATGCTGCTCAATGACTGTAAGAATATAATATATGCCACGAGGTAAGTTATACTTTTCTCAAGTAGAAACAGAAATAAAGAAATAGAAGATATCTAGTTTAATGTCCGTGTTCGATAAGTGAAAAAATTGAGTACAAGGTAAGTTAAATAATTTGCCAGGGTTTTAAGGTATACTAGGGAACAGGGATAAATGTAGGAACAAAAGCAAGGGACCCTGAGTACTTCTTCATATGGCTTGTGTAATTAATAAAATAAAAACTTCATTGTTACTTAGAAAATATGTCTATCTATAGAAATTTATTAAATAGCATTTTAATAATTAATGAAAAGTCAAAAAGATTGGTTAGTCTAAAGATACCATATAATGTATTTTTCTCACAAACTACAGTGTAATCATTACATTGTAAGGGTTATATTTTCTCTGAACTATCCACTATAAGATTTATTTTTCTGATTTTTCTATATCCATTCTTTTGTCACTTAGATCTTCCAGTAATTCACATCTGAGTTCACTTTCCTCTCATCACTCCTCTCAGCAGGGCTAGGCTACAAAGGTAACACTTTACCTTACTGCAGTGTGTTATATTTCATTTTGTAATTATATGAAAAGATACTCAAAAAAAAAAAAGAGGAGAAAAGCTCAATGTACTTGACAGAATGAATTTTATGCCAAGCCTGTAGGTGCCACATATTTGTGAATACCAGAGAGTTTTCAAAGCATTTTCATTTCATTTCACATTATTTTATTTAATTCTCCCACTAATCTATAGAGGTAAGCAAGGCAGGTTTTTTTTTTTTTCTTTTTTATTGGGGGAAAACTACAAAGCATTTACAGTATAATGTTTACAGTCACAATTTATAGTGAGCTGATTTCCCAAAATATATTACCACTCAAGTTGACTTATCTTGTTACATTTAAAAATCT
>CAUYRT010002872.1:0-18699 GCA_963574885.1 Lepilemur ruficaudatus | reverse complement strand
ACTGAGACAATTTCATACTGATGCGCATCTAAAATAGGTCGACGTATACAGTAAATAAACAGCGCCTCTAAGTTGCCATATTTCAGTTAGTGGAATACACACCCAGCCTCCACGGTTCTGGATGTGGGCAAACTAGAAACTATAGCGACAAATGGAGATTTTAGCGTCTAATCCCAAACGCTCGACAGGGAAGTACTCCACACGGTCGGCTTTTGAAAAACCACCAAGACGATGTCCCAGGTTGAGCCAACTGCTGAGCTCCATGCCTCCCCAACAGCAAGGGAGAGATACTGCGCAGACTAACAGTAAGGGAGGAGAGAGAATAAGGGAGAAGAATCCATGATAAACATTAAGTTTTCTTGCTCAGGTGCTGTTAGTGGTAAAGTTATTCACCAAGATGGAGGACATAAGTGGAAAAAAAGTGACAAAAAAAGAATGACAAGTTCAGTTTTATATACATTGAAGTTGAGCATAACAGTAGGTGTTTGGGTATATAGTTTATGAGACAGTCTGCTGATTGAATATATGACTTGATTGATATGATTGATACCACTCTGATAAATGGACTTGAAGAATTTCCCAAGGATCAATTCTGGGGAATAGCAACATAATCACGTTGTGATGGCATATTTCAATTTATCTATTCATGGACAGCCCTTGTAGCTTAGAATTCTGTAAATCTAATTTGTAATTGGAATGCCCATGTACAGATACTATGAGCCATAGCCATGCGTCTCAAATTTTAACGTGCCCTGTATGAGCTGGAGATCTTGATAGAATGCAGATTCCAATTCAGTTAGTCTGTGGTGGCGCTGAAATTCTGTATTTTTAATGAGTTGCCAGATGATGCCGAAACTGCTGGTCTGTGGACCATACTTTGAGTGGCAAGGTTATAGAGAGCATGCTTAGTTCATGGTGTTTCGAATACAGTGACATTAACTATTATCCATAACAGGCAGGAGTTGACTAAGTTTGAAGAAAGCACACAAATGAAAAGCCTTTTTAAAAATCCCCCATATTTGAATAACTTCCAGGTTATATGAATACATCTTACTATAAGGATGAGCAAAGAAATCATTCCAGAGCCGTCTTGACCCTTGCTCCTGCCCAAAAGCCAAAAGTAAAGAACACGAATTCTCTAAGACAGGCCAAGGTGTATGTGTCCACATGTGTTAGGTGCCTTTGACCCAACAGCTGTCACTAAGCATATCCCGTGCTCAGACGACAGCGAGGTAAGTGGTTGACCCGTCAACAAGGCTAAAAGTCAAGAGCAGATACAGAAATTGATGTAGAGTGATTTCTGCCACTGGAACTTAAACTGGCTGTGTGTTCCCTCTCCCTAATCAGAAGCAGCTTCCCTCCCAGCTGTACCGGATATTCTGTTTATTCACTTTGTGCTAGTGTCCTTCAGTGAGAACTTCATTTCCCAGCATATCTGCAGGGATCTCCATGAGATTGGTAACAGATTATCACCATCTGTTGGTGATTATTTCCCCTGTGTAACAGCCTGATCTAAGAGACATGTCTTCTTTCACCAGCACAGCAACACCTTGAGAGAACTAGGTTGGTCCCAAGAGAAGCTGCAAGAACCGCAGCTGGGTGTAGATAGCAATATTAAAGCAGCCTGAGGGCTTCTACTTCTATTCTACGCGAATTATTAATTTTTTTTGCAAGTGGAGGACTATAAAGTCTTTTTCACATTTTCGTTTTTTAGAATCTGAAATAGACTCAAGAAAGGAAAGAACCAAGCTTATTACTTTATGAAAGAGTAACAACCACCTCATTTATTGTGTTTCCATTTCAATGGGATCAGATTTTTAAAAACAATATATTTATTGCTTCATTAAACTTATAATTAATGGAAATTCACAAAATGCAAATATAAGATATGAGTTCTTAAGCCAGCAAAAGACAGTTTAAGGACATATACATTAATGGTAACATTTGGAATATAATTGCTGATCAAACAAGACATCTTTTAAACAACATATAAATAACTGCAACAGAACCATCCATCCATACTCATTCATTAAAACTATATTCATTGAGTTTCCACTGACAGGCCTGTTCTTGGCAGGGAAGATACTCTATGCATGAAGAAATAGGATGAAAACATCTACCCTCATAAGCTTATGTTTTAATTATGGGCCCCAAGCAAATTATCAAATAAAATATGCAGTATATTGGTGATAAGTGCTGTGAATAAAAAGAAAGGATGTGTTTCAAGAAGTGCTGATAGACAGGGAAGACTTTTTAGTTTAAATAGTGTGAAGTATGTTTCTGGATAGTCACCCTTTACCCAAATTTAGAGCTATTTAAGAAACATTTCAAAGGTTATCATTTAGGATATACAAAAGATAATTTCAGACATTTTGACAATATTAATTTTTCTGATTCATGAACACAGGGTATCATTTCATTTGTGTCTTCTTTAATTTTTTATCATTGTTTTATAGTTTTCAGTGTACAGATCTTTAACCTCATTATTATTTGGTTTTAAAGGTTAATTGATACAAGGGGAACCAGATAATTTGAATGTTTTAACTTTAAAATTTTAAAGTTAGATTTCAGTTTTAAAATGATGTCTCTCCTGCAGGCTTTAATGTGGTCTTTCCTAACTTCCCACTAAAAAAAAAACTATGAAGACGCAAATAATAATGAAAACACTCATGATAAACATTAGAAGTATTAACTTATAGCCAGCATCTGAAAGTGTTCATTAAAAACAAATTCAATGGATGTGGATTGCACAGGGTAACGTGAAGCCTGTAACTTACAGAAAATAGAGAATTTGACTTAAAGATTCAAAACACCTTGCCATATACTCAATGGCTATCTCCTGGCTGAAAACCACAATCAGGAATGTGAAAATACTCCTCTCTTGAGGTGGACCGAGTGCTGCTTCCCTCTTCCTGCCCCAGCACCCACATCTGCATCCTTCTCCCCACATTTAGTGAGACTTCTGGCCAGGAGGCTCATCTAGCGGTCAGAGCCAGGCATGAGCAATGAGGCAGCAGGTTCTGGTGATGAGGCTTTGTGCACTTGATCTAGGAAGTGTCCTTGCAGGAGTATAGGCTGTTGATTTCATGCTGTCGGATACTGGTCTCTGGATTGTGTCTGACAATCAGGTAGTAGGGGAAGGGGCAGATTTTGACTCAGGCAGCAGAGCCATATACAGAGTTGAAATGATGGTAGACACCAGTGGTCCAGCTACGAGGAG
The DNA here is from genome assembly GCA_963574885.1 of Lepilemur ruficaudatus. Classification (NCBI taxonomy): domain Eukaryota; kingdom Metazoa; phylum Chordata; class Mammalia; order Primates; family Lepilemuridae; genus Lepilemur; species Lepilemur ruficaudatus. The sequence continues at coordinate 15,479 of CAUYRT010002872.1, read as the reverse complement.
CTAAGCCTGTCAAACTGCAGAAGGGAAATAGTGTGTTTCTCTGAACATTCAGAGCAAAATCATATTTTGGAAAACATTTAAATACGAAAGCAGGAAGAAAAGTCTTATCAAGCTCTTTAGTATTCTTCCCAGGCTGACAGAAGATATGGAATAGAAAGGCAAGTAAATAATCACAGAATAAAGATTTGAACTTTATGAGGGCAATGATTGGTTCATTACTGCTCTTTCCATAGTCTTGCTCAAATAAAACTGTTGAATGAATGAATAAGATGAAAAGGCAGACGAGTGAGATAAAAAATATTTCAAGGGAAGTAAATATGGAAATAATAGACATAAAATTTTCAGGAATAAAAGGCTAAAGACTGAAATAAGTATTGAACATAAGAAATTTTAAAAGCACAAAAATACACACAAAATAGGCAATGACCAAAGATCTCCGGAATAAATGTTGAAATGTTTTTAGAACTCTTAAAGACACACCTAGAATGCTTTATAATATAGATTGTTTAATTCCAGGAAAAGGTGAACCAAAGAGAATATGGTCAACATAAAAAAATCTAGAAAATAACCAAAGGGACATGGCTTATGCATTAAGAAACAATCTGTATAGTAGGCGACAAATATATACAGCAATAATTGTTACACATATGATAACTGCCAGCTTATTATGATAGAGAAATTGGGGTAGCACTGTCCAAGAAGATGGCATGTAAACTGTCTTGAAGCATGACTAGAATTTCACATGGGAAGGGTATTCCAAAGAATTTTCAAGGATATAGATTATTTAGGAAATAATCAATAGTTTGGTATCGCGTGAATTGAAGATACATGGGAAAAGAAAACTTCAGAAAATTAGTCTAAGTAGTCTGGAAGAACAGAAATAGCAAGTTTCCTCTCTTTCAATACAAATATTTATGTACGTATATAACTTTTTTGAAGATGCGCAGGTGATTAACCATTTTGCTTTCAGGAAATGTAGTGATATACAACTTTCACTGTTGCCTTGACTCTATATTCAAATATTTTGTTACTATAATATTTTTCCATTTCATTTCTCTCCAAATACATTTTAAGTGGGAACCTCGCTTACACTTCTTGCAAAGTCTAAGGAAGAAACCATCAATTCTGGAGTTGCAGAGATCTGGCATCGAATCTATGTTTACCAGATGTTGACTCTGATCGAGGTACTGTACTTATGTAAAGCATGCTGTGTGACAGCCTGTGAGTATCGTGGCTCTTAAAATCATTTGATTTTTGGAAGAGATGGCTTTATCCTATGACTTAGAAGTTTTGATTTAAACCCACGTAATCCAGCATTTGGCCTAGCACACAGAGTATGTGCTATTTCCATTAATTTCTGTGATTGTGTATGTTTGTGTGTGTGTGTTCTCTATACTGTCGACCACAGATCTGTTTAGATAGTAGGATCTCTGGAAATATTATTTAGGTAAAAGTAATGTGACTGGAAAGGGAAGCCTTATATGGTGGTTATGAGGACAGGGCAGACTCTGGTGCCAGAATGCCTGGATTTGCATCCTGGCTCTGACACTGATACGCCATATGACCATGTGGTTTTATCTCTCTGTTTCCCCATCAGTATAATGGAGAAATAATGACTTGCCTTATAGGGTGGTCATATATTAAGAGCAAGCACTTAATAAATGCTTGCTAATATCATTACTGAAAAGCTAGGACATGCTTTTGATGGTGGTTTCTCAGATGCATTTTATGTTTAAGCTCTCTGTGGTTTCTAAAGTGTTTTGTAGACAAAGGCACAGACCTAAAGCTTATTATAGGTGATTAGCAGCAGAAATGTGTCTTCCTCATTAACAAGAAAGTCTGTATTATTTTACTGTTAAGTATAAACCCAAATTCTAAAGTCAGAACAAAATAAGGTCTTTCAAATCCCATGTGAGTTTGGAAGCTATCTTAATCATAATATGTCACACCCAAAATTGAAGAGCTGTTGATATCTCAGTTTCCTTATCCAAAAAATAGGCACAATCATACCTACTTCTACATTTGATATTAGATCTGACATCTGATAGAATTCAATGTGATAATGACTCTACGTGATGACCTTCATGCCTGACATAATTAACACTCGATTAACTCATTATTATTATTGATCATTTTCAAATTATTTCCCAATTTATTTTATTCCAGATCTTTTTGACATTTGTAAATGATTGCAGGAATATGGCTGTTGACTCCAGGACCCAAGCCATTAACTGATTTCCTGCTGTAATCCAGTTAAACGCTAGTGAAATCAGATGCACTTCTTTTTCCCTTTGATAAGGCCAGACTATAAAATTTTTAAGTACATTAATAACAGGAGAAAAGGTTCTTTCAGAGTATGACTTTCTGCTTCTTATATTTATTTCTTTTGAAACAAAATAATCAACAGGTCTTATCTTCAATTTGATACTACATGATAGTTATTTAAAATAGTACTTTTATGTTTCTATTTCTCACATTCAATGCATTGCTTTTTCCATTTTTCCTATCATTGTGTTCAGTTGGATAAGAGATTAATTCTTAACTTGATGATCTTACAATTTCCAGGTGTAAAATTTTATACCTTTTATTACAAATTAGACTAGCAGCTTTTTTCTTCTTTGATGCATTTTTTAGTCTATTTCTTTTCCCAGCTTTATGTTATTTACTCTGTAAGGGAAATATTTCATACTTTAGTATATAATTAGGGAATCCTTTGATTTAAATAATCTAAAATATTTTATATAATTTGATTTTGACTATATAAAATTGACACAAAGAAACTTATCTTATAACATATTTTTCCATCAAAAATCCAGAATTGTCATTTACAAAGTAGCATTATTGATATCTGCACAGGCATTATATTTTTGAGTCAAGTTTTATATTTCCAAACTAGTTACAATACTAAAAGTAAAAGTTCTTTTAAAGTCAATTTATAACACAAAACCAGCATCTGTACTATGACTAAAATATCTAATTCCAAATCCAGAGAAACACGGACAGTTCTCATTAGCAGTATTTATTTTTTATGTTATGTAGTCTCTCAATGGTAGGACACATAAAAATAAACAGTCTGAAATTTTACTTGGGCTTATTATTCATGTGTAAAAGATCTTGTTTAGAAAACCAGGAAAGTCTATTTCCCCTGTCATTTTGGTAATTTAGCTTTCTTTGAGTACTGTGAATTAAAATAATCACATGTAGAATAAGAATAAATCTGTAAAAGAAGTTTAAAATATACCTTTCTCTCTTTTTAAATAATAAACAAGTGATAGTAGTTACCATGAAGAACCAAGAAGATGTTAACGTTAGTACATTTTATGGTAAAAATGGGCGACTGCAGGGAAGGAGAGATGAATGTCCCCAGGGTGGGAGCTTTGCTTGTCCTTCCAGAAGGAATATGCTGTGATTGTGGCTGCGGACGGGACAAGCTGACTTGGAAAATCAAGAGCTACTTACTTAGTATGCTGAAGAGTCAGTTTCTTCAATGTGGACAAGTTTCAATACAGCGGAGAGTCAACATTGTTTTTACAAGACATTATTAAAACATAATCTCAACCTCAAGGAAACTTTTATGTAAATGATTTTTTTTAACTTTCAAAAATTTAAAATTCAACTTAATTTATTTTTATTTGATGAGATCCTGGCTAGTTTCCTCTCCTGAGGCTTATTAGAAGACTTAGTTTATTTTTAAGACTAATTATCCTCACCTACGTGAACTTCCCAGATTTCAGAATACTTAATTGGCTGATCAAGTCTCTGCTATCCAGATGACTGTTACCTGTCATGCATCTTCAAAGGGATCCAAAATTTGGACCTGATGCCATCGACTCAAGGACACAGGAGGAACTGAGGCACTAAGTTATGGTGGTATTGGCCAATGTGGAGCTCGTCACTGCAAACAAGAGCTCAGCCCATGTGTGGGGCGGCACATTGTCATTGTGACTCATAACTGTTGGAGGAGTTCCAGAAACGACAGAAGGAATTATGCATTAATATACAGCAGGAGGCTGTTAGGCACCCGAGATAGGGTAAATGAATGAATGACTCTGGAAGTTGAATAAGTTATAGATTGATATAATTTGGACATGTAGGCAAATTCTTACCAAAATAGAAACAGTACTTGTATTTAGAGTCTCATTATTCAGAAGTTGGTCTGGAACTTATACAAAGAAATTGGATTTAAAGTGCTCTAAGCAATTAGATGTCATAGAATATTTGCTTTTTTTTTCTTACCACAAATTCAGTATTCCAGGATAATTTTTATTTTTTAATAGAGGAAAATCATAGTAATTTTCTACTTGAAATGGAAGAACAAAATCTTTAATATTTTCTTTTTAAAAATAAAACAATAAGGTAGCACCAGGAGGTAGACAAGGTCAGGAGTTGCTCCTGCGTCTCTAATCTGAATCTCATGAATAACAAAATCTCACATCCCTTGGATTTCACAGGCCCAAGGAGATGTGAAACAGCTGACGTTTTCACCTGAGTGTTTTTCACACATGAAAGAGGCACCTTGCAAGGGTAAGTAGCAATTTTTCTTTTCCTATTGAAAGGCAGCTTTGCAGCTCAAAAGAAAAATAAGGGAAAACGATGCTTTAGAATTTTCTGAAATGCTGCAACTCACATGCAGGGAAACTCTACTTCCGCTGAGTGTGTCTGCATGTGGCCCCAAATCAGTCCTAGTTGTTGAACTGATGAGAATTTAGAACTTATCCCTTTTAACCAGTCTACCATGTATGTGAAAATCAGAAAAGGTGTAAAAACTTTGCTTTGACAGAATTGATGTCTTTCAGTCTTCCTTACACGTTTGGTTGTCACTTAAGTTCTAATGGGCTAAAATTAGGCTCTTTTTTTTCAATGAAACTATGTAAAGTCTTAATTGTGCAGCGGTTACTTCATTCGCTCTGGTTTGGCCCCTTGGAAATGAAAGCCAAAGTGATTTTTGCCTCTCTGTATTGTTATTTTTTGAAACTATATTCAGGGATAAGATGAAGCTGAAATTTGTGGTCTATAAGATGTTGAAGACAGAAAATTTGCTGCATTTCTAGGGAAGATTGAGGTGCTGTGGGAGCCTGGAAGACACTTAGGGAAACAGTGAAAAAGGCTAGAAAATTCTCAAAGGCTATGGACACCAGGGAGAGGAGTACAGATTTAAAACATCAGGCAACAGGAAATGATTATAGGGATTCAGAAAGGGGTGTGGCATGATTAGATTTTGTTATTGGGGAGAGCGTGTTGAAAGCAGCGTGTAGAATAGAGTGCAAAGGAGAGAAACGAGGGATGGGAAGTGTAGTGCGTAAGGGCTGGAGAGTCAGGCACTGGATTCAGCTGGACCAGGTGTGAAACACAAGTTGAGTAAGTGCAAGTTCCAATCTCCCATTTCCTTAAGGACTTGAGCACCAATCACATCACACCCCCATGGCGGCCTCCTCTCAGCCCCTGGGGCTCCAGGGACATCCTCTCCTCCGAGGCCTGGACACCAACTCCGTGAGTCTCTAGGGTCTGATACTCCCATTGCCGCCATTTTGTTCCCTTAGTCCTCGTGGAGCTGTTTCCTGCAGTTATCGTTTCTGCTTATCTCAGTCCCTTTTTGCTTTTTCAGGGCTTCAGAGGCCGTGTAAGGCACTCTCTCTACGCCATCCCTCTATTGCAACACCTACAACACCTACTGTGTTTTCCATTTTCCTGGCTGGACTCTGAGTGGTAGAATAAGGGTGAGTGGGTGTAATATCTATGTAGACACAATGGGAGGAAAGTCATGGTATCAAAGTGGGGGGCCTGGTCAGGGAAGACAAGTAGCAGGATGTGATTAGACAGCAGAGTGGAAGGGGAGACATCCTGAATGCTAAACTGGAGGATAATTAGGGTGGGATTTAATGTCCTATTAAGTGTCTCATTATATGGAAGAGAAACTGACTCCTATAACTTGCACCATCCATCCCAATAATTTCCTTAGAACACACTGCTTAGTCTAATTCTCAAAATGTGATCATCTTTAAAAATACATGGAGACTCTTGAGCTTCCCTGCCAGGTTGCCCAGGAAGATGTCTAGAAAGCACATGGATATTTGCCTCATCAGGACAATCTAGAGTAGAGATGCGTATTTTGGAGCTATCGGCATACAGGTGACAACTGAACTTCTGGGAGTCATTGAGTCACCTGGAGAAAGGGCAGAGAGTGAGAGAGCAGAGGACTCATGGCAAAACATGAGGAGAAGCAACCATTGACATTATTTCTCAATGGGGTCCCTGTGCTTTGAACAAGCTAATGTGATTTCTGTCTCTCACCTGTCACTTCCTAACTTCTGCTCAACCATCCCTGAGATAAGTTCTCTGCTATCTTCCAGCAATATTTGCTGAGAAGACAACATGGGATAGGAGATCAGGCATGGGCTGCAGGTCCTCGCGTCCTGGCTCAAAATTCAACTATTTCAAAAAGATTTTCTAAGCTACCTGGCTTCCTCTGTACTTGCTTTTATTTCCTTATTCTAATTCACATAAGCACGAACATATTGTTTTGTTTTTGTGGTTTTGCTTTTCTGGGTAATTGCCCTTATATTTGAGTAGGTGTCCCTATTTTATCCTTTTAAGTAGAAAGAAAGCTCATTTGAGAAAATTGTTTTTCAGTATTCTTTTGAAGTCTCACAGTATTCAACATATAGCAAACAATTGATAAATTGTTTCAATTATTTTTATCGTATAAATAGCAGGCTAAGTAGGTCAATGAGAAAGATACTAACAAAATGATTCTTAATCAATATTAATTTTGCTCTTACAGATCTTCTAGGTCACAGAATATCCAAACGAGGTGGTTGCAAAATGAAGACCATTGAGGATATGACAAGAGCACCTCCCACAGTGTGGTCGATGCCTGAGTGTGGTGGGGGGAGGAGAGATTTTGAGATGAGAAAGTGAATGACAACCTCTATAGAAACCTTTCTCTACAGGTTTTGTTGTGAAGGTAGCAGATGGCTATCGTGGTAGTTAAGCAGAAATATAGGGATTAAGGATGTTATTTTTTAATATAATAGGAGGACCCCAGAACATCTTGATATATTCATTGAAGTGGTCCAGTAGAAAAGAGGAAATTGATGACATAGGAGAAAGCCATGAGACCCTTAACACGCATCTCCTCCCTCTTCTGTAAAATGCAGGATCTAAAATTGAAGATGATAGAACTATTTTTAGCTTAAACATTATGTTATTCCATATTCTTCATTCTTTTGGTTTTGGGTTATTATTCTATAACTGACATAACTATGTAACCATTATAATGTTAAAATGTAAATATAGACCAGGCATGGTGGCTCACGCCTATAATCCTAGTGCTCTGGGAGGCCGAGGCAGGCGGATCGTTTGAGCTCAGGAGTTCGAGATCAGCCTGAGCAAGAACAAGATCTTGTCTCTACGAAATAAATAGAAAGAAATGAGCTGGACAACTTAAAAAAAAAAAAAATATATATATATATATAAATTTAGCTGGGCATGGTGGTGCACACCTGTAGTCCCAGCTACTTGGGAGGCTGAGGCAGGAGGATCACTTGAGCCCAGGAGTTGGAGGTTGCTGTGAGCCAGGCTGACACCATGGCACTCTAGCCTGGGCAACAGGGTGAGACTCTGTCTCAAAAAAAAAAAAAAAAAATTTAAAAAAATGTAAACATAATTGCATTCCTGACAGAATATGAAGGAAACGAAAAATAGAATGGTACTCTGGTTTCATATTGGTGGATGTATCTGTCTCAAATCATTAAAAATAAGACTGTTCTGGTCAATGAAATCTCTAGGACATATACAACGTGATAGGCTTTTTGGAATCGTGCATTCAAAAAATATGAATCCAGAAGAAAAATCTTTTCACTCAGATATACCTGGTAACTCAGGCAGGGTTCTTGCTGCTGTCTCGTGAAGGAGGGTTGTGTGACCGGCTCATGTCCACAGGAATCACTGGATCAGTTTTCATCTTGTCACTCTCAACATGGAGGGGACAGCGTACCCCAATTTTCAGGAAAGTACTTTCATGATCTGTGAAAAGTCTCTCACTCCACTGGCAACTAGCGTTTTCGTCTGCACATTTTCTGTGAGGGTGACTCTACATCCGGCGTCACCTTAGGTAGCAGGAGACTGAGAACTCAACGTGTGCATCTTAGACACAGAGCAGACCTGCTTGACCCCTGAAGAGCAGGAAAGGAGTTTTGTGTGTCTGATCACGCTGGCCTCTCTCTGCTCTGTCTTGGAAACACTTGATTGTGGCAGAGTGTTCTGAAAACCACACTCACCTTCACCCCTGAGCTTCACAAAAGAGACTGGTACAAAGCAACAAGTAAAATGTTTTCATGTGATCAGTGGTTTCAATTTGGAATCTGGGGCTGGTTTATGGAAGAGATGAGAAGAACGTTTTTCCTGTCCTGGGGATTTTGTATGTTTTTCTGTCTCTTAGATTTTTTTTTCCCCCTTAAAATGTGGTTGTGAAAAGCAGATGTTCAGTAAAGCTGAAAGTCTTGGAAATATTCCTGACTGCATGGTAACTCAATACCTCAGAGTAGACACTGTCTATAGAAACAAAATAGATCTTTTTTCTATGCCTACAGTGAAATGGTAATCATAGAACTGATGCAAAATGACTTTTAAATTTAGCCTGCATTCAAATTTATTTATTGTTTAAAGAAGTCATGAAATGCCAATGAAAAAACTTTATGTCTTTTGTTAATCAACTGCCTATTTATTTTGCTGACTAGAAAGAATCAGATAAAAACATCAAAGATTAAAATTTCTGCCCTAAGTATCACAAAATGAATGCCATGGTCATCTTAAAACCTTTCTGAGATCCTAACCCAGCAATGTCCAACGTCTGGCATGTTGGCACCATATAGTAAAAAGTCAATAGAGCTGCTATTATGATGATGTAGTGTCATGGAGAACTAGAAATGCCCTGGACATCAGTTATAGTCCATTGTCATAAGGTGACCGTGAACCTCATGTAAAGAGTTGCAAACATTCAAAGTTTGGATTCTTACCTAACAGAAACATTCAAAATATAGCATGTTTGTTCAAATCATTTTTCTAGTGACAATAATGTGTTGAAACCACCTTTATTTTCTGTCATTTGTCTATGGAAGATATGTAATTCATTACATTGATTTTATCTCGAAGAAATAAATTTGAGACAAACATTTTTTTCCAGCAGAGGCTGATATTCATGACTAGTTTCTTGAATACCAGGCAGCTAATCAATCATGGATATATTAACAAGTTATTCATGATTTTCTTATTTTCACTATGAAGTAAATAAAAAGAAGCCATTTGGCAGGAGTGTCATAGGATATTATAATGATATAGTGCTGATAATAATTTCTACTGGGGAAATACAGTAGCTGTCTTTACTTTCACCAAGGTAATAAATAAACAAATTTCCATCTTATGAAGAATCTTTCCTGTTTGTTACTTTCTGAAAATTGCTTTGAAAGTAATTAGAACTGTATACAATGTAGCCAGCATGCCATTTCCTAAGAACAACACACAATTGGAAAATACTTTATCAGAAAGCAACATGTTTATTTCACCAGCTTGATTGGGCCATGCACCCCTGGCAAGCTTGTCTTTTTTGAGTGTGCCAGCCTCCCCACCCCATTTAATCTTAAGTTTGTGCATTGGGCATTATGGTTACCCACCGTTGAATGCTGAGAGCTATTTCTGGTCTCGAATTTTAGCACTATGATATTGGCTATTTGTGTGATGAAAAACAACCAAGAGAGTGCCTCCTCCCAGAATATTTTCACTTGATGATCCATCATCTGATTTTACTAATCAACCAAAATTTATTGTTCTATAGAGTTAGTCCCTTTTAGTCATAATCACCCTGTATTGAATCATCAAACTAGTAAAACAGTTTCAGGCTAAATTAGCAATAATTCTTTTAGATGCTACAGAAAAATGCAGGCTGTATGGATTCCAGGCTACAGGCTGAGGAGCACTCCAGGTGCGTGGGCAGCAGGGACAGTGAGGGACGACTGTCACACGTGGAAGGAGAGAGGAATGCCATTGCAGGAGCAAACGGAACAGTCACAAAGGCATAAGGCCATTGTGTTGCGTGGGTCTGATTTTATAGGGCGATCGATCTTAACTTTTCTCTGGATGTCAGTCTCTTGAGTATTTGATCAAAACTGTGGTTAATCCTTCAATAAAAACAAACATGCACATCCACAAAATTGTGGAATAACATTTCTAGCAGTTCTTAGATCTCTGGAAGCCTCAGGTTAAAAACTCCAACTGGGACCAATGGGGCAGGGGTTTCAAAGTGGAAAAAAGGCGGAAATCATTGTATTAGCCTAGTGGGAATCTTAAAGAGAAAAAGATCGTAAGATTGTAGTAAGAGGAAGAAGCAAAATCATTCATACAAGGCAAAACAATGGGACTGAAGCACCAATGGCAAGATTGAATGTAAAATAGAACTTCAGAGAAATTATCTAGACGATTTGTTATTTTATGAAGAATTAAATTGTTCGGAAAATTGTTCAGAAAGACTGGAACTTTTTCAGTATTCACCTTAAGGAGAAACCATTTCGACAGGTCTTGAGGCTTCTCAGCTGCCTCTCCGAAGGCTCCCCAGAGGCTCAGGATAAAAAAGGATGTACTTGCTCCTGCTGTGAGTTTAAGGAAAGTTAGAAATTTCATAACATTGTGACTTTGGAATCTATGGAGAAAGAAGTGGACGACTGGAGTTTAGATTAAAAGGGAATTGTTTGGGTCATGGATGAAAACAAGCAGTTTCAAGTGTCCTTCGGTTACCCAGTGCAAAGGGGATTGTGGTGGGTGGAGGGTGGAGGGTGGAGTCCTCTGCTGAGCTGAAGGCAGGACGCATGGTTTGGACAGTGTATGGTCACACCCTGAGGCTGATTCAGCGACATGAGAATCAAGAGACCCAAGTACCAACTCCGGATCTACCATGAGTTTTGTGAATTTGAGTCAGTTATTTTATTCCTCCGATCTCTTTGTCCCACTCAGAAAAGGGCCAGAGGAGGTCTAACCGGTCACTAAAGATTCCTTCCAACTCCAGACACCTGTGATAATCCGGAGAATGGCAATGGCTGGAAAGAAGAGCCATATACATCAACAATGCTTTACTTACTTTCAGAAAAGATCTCTGTCTCTTTCATGCCTACTCTGATGCTTTGGGTGTGTTGATTAATAATTTTACGTACAATTTCTTGAAGTAGAAGAATGACAGTTCTCCCAGGGAAATCTTGACAATCAGGTATTTCGATCAGCAGTTGGAGAGTCAGCAATGCTAGTTAACATTGTAGAAAGCAAATCCTGCATTTATCTACTCTGTGTGCTGTGTGGAAACTTGCCACTGCCAGCTTCAGCCACAGAACGTTCTATAAGAAGCAGTTGTGGTTTCCAGATGCGGGAGAGTGGATAGTGTTTTCCAAGGCTGCTTTGGGGAGCATCTGGGGCATTTCAGTACGTTTCGCATCTTGGCACTGTGAGCCTGGTATGAATTCTCTGTGCCTGGCTGTCTGTCTCCTACCCCAATGGCTACCTTCTTATTTTGGCAGACAAAAGCAACTAGGGACATGTGTGGAATGAAAGAGCTGGTTCCAGCGGTCTCAGCAGTGCCTCAGGTCTTCCGTTGGGTAGATTTCTGCAGAATGAGGCTGGAAGGGCCACCTAGACGATCTGACTAACCTCTGCTTTAAGCAAAAGCCCAGCTCTTTTTATTTATTAACTGGAGTCTGGGGTCTCATAGGGCCACTTATTTTTTCTTAAGTGGAGTGAAGATTGTCAGTAAGAAGTAAAGAATGCTTATTTCATGGATATTTAAAGCCAACATGTAAATTTCCATGTTGTGTTTAGTAGGACATTGCTTACCCTACGCTTTGTTATATGTGAGCCTGTTGGTCCATGCTTCTTGTCTAAACTTTAGGAGATAGTTGTCCTATAGCATTTTAAATAGGAAAGGATTATTTGACCATAATTGCTGAAAAATGATTTTCATGGTGTCGGGGGGATGCATGGCAGCTGAGGTACTTTAATTCCCTTGGTGGTTAACATGTGGGATGAACACTACGAGGAATATGAACTCAGACTGCAATGGAAGATGTTAATGTATTCTGCTCTCTGTCGGACAGATGCCGCCATTCACAGCAGCTCCCATCCGGGGTCTTCTGGGTGTCTGGGAAGTTGAAGGTACAGAGTTATTTAATAATACCTGCTACCCAAAATATATAATGATTCATTGACTCTAGTCTAATTGAATAAAAATATCGACCTAACTAAAGCATCACGTATTTCTGGTATCAGCAAATGCATTCCCCACAATCTTCATGGCGTTTAGATGCAATCAAAAGGGCACATGGCTCAAGATGTGGAGAAATACTTTGCTGAGGCCTGAACAGTCTCAAGAATAGGAAAGGATGTTTGGAGTTTCAGGTGACATCTGACAGCCCGGGCGGCAGAATCCCACGTGCAGAGATGTCCATCCGTTCTTTAGGAAAGGCATTTGTTTCTTTATGTTCATCTGATATGCAGGAACTCTAACGTAGGAAGGCCAAGGCAGAAGCCTCTTTTGCTTATGCCTAAGGGCAGGACTGTTGGCAACTCAGATTTATTTGAAAAATTTCGTATAGTTTGAAGGGAAGAGATTCATAATGTCGCATTCAGTACTGTAACAGAGGAAAGAAATGTGATTTGCTATGTGAAATAATGTATATGTTTCTATCCAAGTCCTAGAAAAGTATCCACCAGCATCATCATATTTATGGTTTGTATTTAAGAGCAAAGTGTTATTTTTCTTCCCTTACCTAAAGTACTCATTGCATTTTATCATTTATTTTCAAGTTGGTATTTTTCTTAGCGAAAGTTTTTGCCCATTAATATTTATCGAGAAATATTTTTATGTCTATATTTTTCTCTTTTTTATCACTCATAACTACATTTTTTCTAATGTCAACATGTTAGAAAAATGCTTCCTCGTATCAACAGTGCTCCCACTTTCTAATATTTGATATTGCCCAATTATACTCACGGAGAGGCAGCTCCTTTCTAAGGCAGTTCAGTTTTCTCCTTTCTTTACTCTGGTTAGTAAATATGACATTATGAAAAAGTTTTTATGATGTTATCAATCACTGGGCCCTTTTAATTATAATATCAAATGTAGTTGGAAAGTTACGTAAGTGGAAACTACAAGTCAGCAGGTGTTCCAAGGCTCTTGTTCCTGGCATTAATACTGCAATATAATTATAATAGAACAGCTCTCAGTAGACTGTGAATGTGCCTTGAGTATTGTATAATGAGAACACAATTGTTAATTTAATAAATTGGATAGCAAACAATTTGTGAGATGATAGTAGTGATTTCAATATAAATTAATTTAGCGTTCTATTGTAAGTGGTTCTGTTAGGAAAGACGGCATTCAGAAGCAAAAGTTACTTCTTTTCATTCAAAGATTTCATGGCAAAGTGAATTTTTATATAATGTCTATTTCTTTAGAAGTGGATGTTGCTTCTTTTAGAGATTTAATAGAGAAATCATGTCAGTATCTAGAAATTACATTTATATAAGAATGAAATGAGCCTACTAATTCCTTTCTTTCTGCTTACTCTCTTGTGACATGGAATCTCTCTATACATAAGCTATGAATGTTTAAAATTGGTGGTGAGCAAATATTTTATATTTTATAATATTTTTAAATGTTTTTATAATATTTTTAAAAATTTCTTCATACAAATTAAAATGGCATAAAACAAGTCAGTAAATTGCTTCTATTGTAAATCATCTCGGGGTTTCATTTTTACATAGAATACTAACTTTTTATGAACTTAAAATTACCATCCCTTTAAAAAGAAAATCTTTGGAGTGACAACCTTGAGCTAGCAAAGTGGAATGTTTTTGTATTGCTTCAAACACTTATTCAATAGGATTTAAAAAGTGTTTGTTGGCCACGTGGTTCACTCTAGTTTTCTCTTTCTGTATTTGTTAACTCTCTTCTCTGACAGTGAGAAACTAGGCTCTCATTAACCAATCCCTTTACATGTAACCAACCTCTCAAGTTTGTTACCATCCCGTGTCCCACGTAAATACCTTTCTCACCTGCTGTCTCCAAGTGCCCAGATGCTCCTCTGCATAAATGCTCTTTTCACCCGTTGGTCTTTGTCACTCCACACCGGTCCCCATGGACACGCTCACCTTTGTTGGAGTGTTGGGCTTTCCCTGTGTTGGGTTTTCTCTTCTCGAATGTCTTAGGTTGTGATAGGACATGTGTCCCCATCCCCTGTGATGACAATCTCGTACTTCTTAGCCTTCGATACTCAGTGTCATGTCCTCACTCTGTGTGGACTTCCTCTGCATTCTGCTTGGGCCCTGACACTCAGTCTGCTCTGCCCACCTCTGTGGGCACCAAACACATGCCAGGCTCCATGTCAAGTCACCTCCCCATGTAGATGCCCTCTTCCACTGGCACAGGTCTGACAGTTGGGCCTCTCCGCACAGAGAAGACTTCTTTCTGTGGCTCTGACGTTCCCCACTGGGCCACCTTGTGTCTAGATGCCCTCCTATGTCAGCTCAAGCTCTGACTCTCCATGCCAATCTCCCCATCCCTGTAAGTGTGGTCACCTTTCTTGGTTTCCAACACCTGGCGCTGCAACACTGTCCTGTGTGGGAAACCTTCTTACCCCACCAGAGTGCCGACATCATGAGTCCGGCTGCCCTTGGCCGTGAATGCTCTCTGCACATAGCTTGAGTTCTGGCACCCGGCCATGCTGCTTCCATGCATGGATGCCTTTGCACCAAACCTGGGACTTAACAACCTGTGTGGATGGTGTCGCTGTGGGGATGCTTCCCTCATTCTGCTTCGAATCTAACACCTTGCGTGTTGCTTTTCTGTGGGGCCACCTCGTTGATTCTGCTGAGGCTGTGGCCCCACTCGCTGCTGGCACAATGGTCTACTGTGGGATGTGGACGAAAAAATCCAAACTCTGAAATATTTAAAGAAAGTTTATTCTGAGCCAAATTTGAGGACCATGACCCAGAGCCACTCCCAAGCAGCCTTGAGCAAGTGGACTCGATGTGGTTAGGTTACGGTTTGGTTTTGTACATTTCAGGGAGACAGAGGTTACAGGTAAAGTCATCAATCAATACGTGAGAGGCATACATTGGTTTGGCCCCAAAAGGCGGGACATCTCGAAGGGGGGGGGGGGCTTACAGGTTATAGGTGGGTTTAAAGATTCTTTGGCTGATAATTGGCTGGGAGAGTTAAGCTTTGTCTAAAAGGCCAGAAAGGAAATGCTCAATTTAAGATAAAGGTGTGAGCACTCTAGGAGGTCTAGACAAGAAAATGATTCAAGTTAAGATATGCATATGCCAGGATGCTTGAGTTAAGATGGGTGTTTTCTACCTTTAGGTGATGTTAATGCTATACCGGAATCAGGTTGGGGAAGTAAACCACACTTTATTTGGTTAGCAAAACCTGCTTAGTGGGA
>CAUYRT010002870.1:0-17371 GCA_963574885.1 Lepilemur ruficaudatus | reverse complement strand
CCCCCGGCCCGGCCCCCCCCCCGCGGCCCGCCCGCCCCGCCCCCGCCCCGCCCCCCCCCCCACCCCGGGGGGGGCTAAGTAGGCTGAGCAAAGTGCTTGAACTAGAATACTTGAGTAGCAGAGAAGAGTAACTGATGCTAGGTTTCTCAGGTCGGCATTCTCAGGAAGGCATTTGAGGGAAGTTGGGGAGTGCGGAGTCAGCCTGGGATGGTGGGAGAGACCAGAGAGCCCACTTGGCCCAGGTGCAGAGGCTCAGCAGCCACCACTCTGGTTAGAGGTCCCGCTCAGTCGGGCGGGAATGCTATTGTGTGGTCTCGTGGCTATTCAAGTCTCAAAGTCCAGGTATTAGCTTTGCTTAGGCCTCAAGCCTTGCCCCCAGTCAAGATAAGGACAGGAGCAAGACAGTACAGTCCCCTGTGTTAGGAAGAGCGGTGCCTCAAAATGAAAGTGGGCTGCTCTCACGAAAGGGAGACGGGGCCCAGGCACCCAAAACACAGTAAATGCCAAAGAAGCACACCTGGAATTTGATTTCACACATTACCCTCTAGTTATATTGCTGAAATTAAAAAAAAAAAGCGGGGGACAGGGGTGTATTTTTAAGTGTCAGGGCATCTGCTAAAAATTTAAATGCATATGGAAAACATTCAGATGAGTGAATGCATAAATGCAAGCTCCCTGCAACAATCACCAGTTTTATTGTTAAAATTAAAGAAACCAGTAATTATCGATTCTGACAGAGAGGAGCAGTAAAACAGAGAATCACAAAAGTCATGAGGAGATTGGTGGCAAAATAACTAAGAGAGCCAGAAAGTTTACAAAAATGGACACTTTATAAGCCCACCCCGGGCCTTCTTCCCTCAATGGGCTATCAGTGCACTGTCCCTGACAGGTGCATAATGTCAGGGTGTAGACTGCGCTCGCGTGGACTCCTTGTTAGCCAGCTGGCTCTGACAAGCTATCGCACTGAGCCTCGCCGACAAGTGTCGGAGCACTCCGCAAGCCCAGGAACACTCACAGGGCATTCCGGGGCACCACTGCTGGGACTGTCACTTCAGGATACATTTCTAACCTCCTAAGTCTTTCTGAGGAACTGTCCCTTTGCATTAGCTGACAATGACACTGGGCTAAACAAGAGACCTCACAAATCTCTGTTCTAAGAATATCTCACTGAGCTAAGAGAATCACAAATACTGTTGGAAAAAAAAAAGAGTGAGATGAATTTCCTAAAATATTTCCATTTCCTCAGCTTTCCTATTAATCCTCATTACTACTAAATATGTTTACTTTCTAACAGCAAAAAATGATGTTTTCTTGTGTGTCTATACTGACCCAGGCACTTGGAAAACAGATGAATGAGACAAAAATTCATGCTCTCAAGAGAGAAATAGACTAATGCAATAGGAACAGTCTGAGCTGTTAATTCCCAACTTTCGTGGTTTTCTTCTCCCTCCCTTCTTTTCTGGCAGGAGATCAGGCTGGGTATATCTCTGTCCCTGTCGTTTGGGTAAGGAAGAAGATCGAAGCTCCCTGAAAAGCTCTCTTATGCACCTTGGTAGTTAAAAATACTTCCCATTCATTTTCAATATTCATTCAATTATTCATTTATTGTTAATTTTTACAACTGTGATAAATACACTGATTCATGATAACAATGGAATGGCATAAAAAGACTCATTTCTACTCTTCCTTTCATTCTCCCCACTCCCATTCCTCCGCCTCCACAGATAACCTTTTTGTTTTTTACTAGTTTCTTGTACGCCATTCTGTAGTTTATTTTAGTGTTTAACTGTGAAATATAACATTAAGACAAAAGTGTACATAAAACACACATGATGATGCGCCAAATGTGGTCTATCCATACAATGAAATAGTATTCAGCCTTAAAAAGGAATGAGATTCTAATACGTGTTACAACACGGTTGAACCTTAAATACATTACGCTGAGCAACAGAAGCCAACATGAAAACAAATATTGTATGATTCCATTTACATAAAATGTTCAGAATGAAGCAAAACAGGAAGTAGACCAGAGGTTACGGGGGCTAGAGGAAAGAGGAGAATGAGGAGATATTGCTGAATGGCCACAGAGCTTTTGTTTCAGACGATGATAAAGCTCTGAAGATGGGTGGTGGTAATGGTTGCATACATTGTGAATGTACTCAATGCCCCTAAATTGTACACCTAAAAATGGTTAAAATATTAACTTTTCTTAGGGGTTACAAATAAATTCTAACAAGTAGGCAAATTTGCAAATATAGAATCCATGAATAATGAAGTTAAACTGCACAATAAAATGCTGGCTTTTATGTTATGTACATTTCACCACAAAAATAAATATGAGCAATGTAAATAATAATTATAAAATCAACGTTCTTGTAGCCATCAAAAAAAGCCAACCAAAGAACACTGCCACTTGCCTAAAAGGTCCTCCTGTGGCTTACCGCTGGGCGACCTCCTCTCTTGGGGGTCACCATCTTCCTGACCTTTTTGGTAATAATTTCTAAAACTTAAAAAAATAGTATAATATTTTATATATGATATATATAATAAAAATCACATATGAAATTTTTGCCTGCATTTGACTTTTAAATAAATGGAAATACATTTACATGTTTGTGTTTCTGGCTTGCTTTGCTCAACATTACGGTTATAAAATTTATACATGAAATTGAGGTATCTAGAGCTCATTGAGTTTTCTTACTGTTTTCTGGCCCAACACATGCCCAATTTTTATGATGTTCCATGCATATCTGAAAAGAATGCACATTTGGCATTTGTTGGAGGCTGTGTTTTATCTGTCTCTATTGGGTCCTTTGTTAATTGTGTCATTTAAATTTTCTATACCCTTAACTTTTTTTCCTATTTATTTTCCCAATTACCAAAGAAGTGTTAAAAATCTCCCAATACTAATATGTATCTGTCTATTTTTACTTGCACTTTCTAAATTTGTATCATTTCAGCCTATATTATTAGTGGTATTACTTTAAAATTACATTAACTTCCTGGTGGATTAAAGTTTTTCACCAACTATTGTTTCTATTTTTCCAACTTGTTTGGAAATTTGATCCTGTTCTTCTTATTTCAGTGGCTACACTAGCAATTCAAACATACATACTTAACTTGATAACTTCATCCTCCTTTTAGATCATACAAGGTCTTCAGTGCTTCCCTTGCCCCGTCCAACTAAGATACACATGTTATTTGTTTCATCCTATTTTGGCTAAGTCTCATTTTATTTTCAAGCCAATACCCTTACTCACTGCGGTCGATGTTGTTTAGATGTGCCTACATAGTCTCCGCTCCCCGTGATCATCCTTCCTTCTTGCCTCCCAGTTCTTTCCTTCAGAATCACTTTCTTTCTACCCGAAGTACCTGCTCTACCATTTGCTTTAGTAAGAGACTAGTAGAAAACTCTCTTAGGATTTTTGTAACTGTGGGTTTCTGTGTTTGAAAATATCTTCTTTTTGGCTTCAGAGAAAACATATTTTTTCTCTGGTTAGAAGATTTTAGGTTATTACAACTTTTCAGCCTTCTCAAGATATCACTCCATTCCCTGGTTTCCTTTGTTGGTCTTGAGACGCTCTCTGCAAGTGTAAATTCTGCTTCTTGAAGGTAACTAACTTTTCTCTAGGGCTGTTTGTTAAGTGTTTTGTATGGTTTTGGAACTCAGCAATTTTACTACGTTGGCTCTAAGATGTGGGGTTTTTTCCATGGGTCTAGTTTGAGATTTATTGGTCTGCTGGCAATTGAGAATCTGTGAAATGATATTTTTCAACACTTCTGGAAACTTCTCAACCATTATCTCTTCAGATACTGTCTCTATACCATTATTTTTGTTCTCTTTTTCTAGCAATTCAATCAGATATATTAGAACTTGGCATTTCATTCTCAAAGTCTCAACTTCTGTTTCATACATATGATTTCTTTATTTTTCTCTGCTACATCCTAGAAAATTCCTTCTGATCTATAGTCCATTTAACAAATTTTCTTTTCAACTGAGCCTAATTTATTGTTAAACACATAAACCTAGGTTTAAAGTTTAAGCATTGTATTAATATCTTTTAATTTCTGTATGTTCTTTTTTGGTTTTTTTTCCCCAATACACTAGATTAATTTTACAGTTTTCTACTCCAGCAGATATTTTTTAACCTGTTCCTTATTTTTTTTGAACATAGTACTATAGATTTTTAAAAAATAATCTATGTTGACAATCCCAACATCCAAAGGCTCTGTGTCTACTATCTTATTTCTGCTGATGCTTCCTTATTTTTGTTTAAGGCTTAGCTGGGTTGTTTGTTTGTTTGGTTGGTTGGTTACTGCATACTGTTCATTTTCCTTGGCAAATTGCTTGTGGAGGCTCTGAGGCAACGAAAGAGACATTCCCCGCTCAACCTTCCTCGACACAGCTTCTGCCCACTCTCAGCCCTCCTTTCTGACGGGCTTTTCATAGGTGCCTGCTCCAGCTATTAGAAAAAAAAATGCAGCTTTTTTATTTCCTGGTGGGCCACACACCCTTTGGACATGGATTTCTGGTGGCACTTTATACAATTTGCCACAACTTGGCCCCTCAAACTTCTGTTTCGGCGGCTTTTGGCAGGCCACGCTGTGCACTGGGGATTTTGCAGATGTTCACTACCTTGTGCTGTCACTGAAAGTGGAGACGAGACATTTCCCACTCTCTTGTTAATCTGGGTGAGAACAGAAGGGGAAAGATTATTTTGTCTGCCATCATTATGCTCATACTGGAAACAAAGTCCAGTCTTCTGTAAAAGTCAAAACACGTAAAAGAACTTTTACTGGTTGTACTGACATAGGAGGAGAAAGAGAGAGGGCTTTCTTTCTCCCAACAGGGAGAGGAAGAGAGATTTTCATCTACCAGAATAAAAGAGGTCTGTGAGCCCCAGAGCAGTGGGCTCTCCATGAGCTCTGCCATCCTGATGGAAGGAGAGATCTGGAAGAAATGCAAACTTCCAAGGAGAAGGCTTCTGAATAGCCCAGAAAGGAAGAACCTGAGGTGTTCAGCTTCTCAGCCTTGATGAAAACTCTAGCACTTTGTGAGTGACCCAGAAGTGGAGAGAGAACATATTGAACCAGGGACAGTGATAGACTCGGGGGAGAAGCATTTTCCTTCCTTTCCCAACAGAGGACAAGCCTCTAGGATTCTGCTGCCCCTCAGAAAGGAGAACATGCCTCAATTATGAGAAGGAGAGAAGGAATTGAGAAGGTTTGAGAAGGAATTTTCTACCAATCTGTGTGATGGAGATTTGGAGCCAGGCATTAAGCTGGCACATGGAAAACAAAAGAAGTGATATTTGTCATGCTTCTGAGTTGTGAATTAAGATTCATGCCCACTATAAAAATGATGAATACAACACGAGAGGAAGGACTTGGGTGTGTGGAAACATAGGGGATGAGGAGCCTTAACTCTGATGCTGAGAACTTCACGCTTGGTCTTAGAAAATGAAAAGTCGTCCAGGCAAAGAGGGAAGGATCTTCCGAGCAAACAAACCAGTGTGAGTAAAGGCCTAGAGAATGGTGCACTTGCAAAGTCTCAATCAATTGATGTGGATGAGCTTGTAAATATCTATGTTGACCCTATAATCATGTTATTGCCATATTTATAAACTTAGCAATCAATTTAATTAGTACTGTCTAGTCATCCTAGAGGCATGGAAAGACAGGTCCAAGGAGGTTGATGTTACATCTAAAGAACTTCACATTCTTTGTGGTAGAGAATTAATTTCGAGATTAATTTCTGAACTTGAGGGCCTTTGCTCAGTATACTCTATTCCACTGCCTGAAAGAACTAAAATGAACTTGCATCTTAAAAACATCAGACTACTTGGATATGAAGGAGGGCCAACTGTGCAGTGTCTCTACTTCTAAAAGTAACTTAAAATGTAACTATTCAAAACCATTATCAGCTCTGATAACTGTAGGAAAAACCTAACTCTGGTGGGCTTTCTGGAAGGCCTCTCTCCCCATTAAAGCAATTAGCTTAGCTCTCTAAGATACTATATTACCTGTAGCCACAAAGAAGTTACATCATCCTTTGCTACAATAAATGTAACACTTAAACATGCTTGCAAGGTTTGTGTAAAAACGCATTGGAACTTAGGCCCTCCACATCATCATTGCACCATTACTGCAACTTGCTGGTTAAAATACCAGATTTGGCCCGGCGCGGTGGCTCACGCCTGTAATCCTAGCACTCCGGGAGGCCGAGGCGTGTGGATCACTCAAGGTCAGGAGTTCAAAACGAGCCTGAGCAAGAGTGAGACCCCGTCTCTACTATAAATAGAAAGAAATTAATTGGACAACTAAAAATATATAGAAAAAATTAGCCGGGCATGGTGGTGCGTGCCTGTAGTCCCAGCTACTCGGGAGGCTGAGGCAGAAGGATTGCTTGAGCCCAGGAGTTTGAGGTTGCTGTGAGCTAGGCTGACGCCACGGCACTCACTCTAGCCCAGGGCAACAGAGTGAGACTCTGTCTCAAAAAAATAAAAAATAAAAAAAAATAATACCAGATTTATCCCACCAGGTAAAAGTGCTGTTCACTCCATCTTGCCCTGACCGCAAGCAAACCTGTGGAGACACAGGGATTGTGCTGGAGTAACAACTGTGCTCCATGAAATGGGCCACATTCTGTTTCTCACCCTTGTTTTTGCTCTATTTCCAAAGGATATACATATTAGGTTTCTGGATAACAGTTTTACATTGTTCTCTCCACAAGAAAAAAAAAAATCCTTCTTTTTACCCAACCTTTAAGAATCTATTTTCCACCTTTGTGCTATGTACTGTCAGAAATTTTCTGCCCTCTCTGAAAACCTAGAAATAAATATGGCTTCTCTGCTGTTTTTCCAGTTTCAGGGAATAGCCATGTGTAAGGGCTTGGACTGAGACGGTTCTAGAATTTGGATAATGTCTAAGTCTGAGAATGAAACAAATGAGAATCAAAACAGAATAATCAAATGGGTATTTACACCACCTCTCTACTCAACAGAAGGATTGTAATGTGCAGCTGGATAGAACCAGGAAACAGACCCTCTATTCTGAATAGTGAGACTGGGGGCCAAGATTACGCTCAGAATTAAAATATTTTGTTGTAGGAAAGTTTGTAAAAAAAAAAATTAGAAGCCTTGAGTGTAATTATTTGTGAATACTTATCCCGCACAAATATAAACTGACTTGGGTATCATTTACTATTCCAGTCACTGCAAAGGTGTGCTGTGTCATAAGGCACGGATGATTCACGTATTTAACAGACACGGAGCGCTTACCACGAGCAGGCAGCATGCCGAGAACTGAATACACGAAGTGGAGCACGCAGCGATCTCTCCTGCCACGGGGCTTGTGCTTTAGCAGAGAGCACTGCCGCGCTGCCGAAACCAGCACCATCCACCCAGGTCCACACCAGAACACTGGACCCTCTGCGGGGAAGGGGAGATGACTCTGCTGTTTGCCAGTGTGTCCCCAGTACCTGATCCTGTGCCTGGCACAGTAGATGCTTAACAAACTTCTGCTTAATAAGTGTGTTTATTCTGCTCTGTGCTGGGCACCATGAAGCAAATGTCACTGAGGGTTAGAGGTGATTCTCCAAGCTGTCCCACAGCCTGGATGAAATATAGTACTTCCTCCTTATCTGTGGGAGATACAGTCCAAGAACCCCAGTGGATGCTTGAATCTGTGTATAGCACTGAACCCGGCAAACAGTATGCATGAATTTCTTTTTTCTTCATGGTTTCATGGGTAGGGTGTAGAATACTGTTCTTAATGTACATCTTAGCAACCTCAGCATGCAATTTTTTATCCTCCCTTATGAGGTCAAGAACTTTCCCCTTTCCACTTAAAGGAAGCACTTTACAACTTCTCTGCGGCATATCCGAATTGATACTCCACCTGTGCTTTGGGGCCGTTATTAAGTAAAATGTGGGTGAGTTGGACACAGGCACTGTGACTGCAACAGTCGATCTGAAAACAGAGGCAGCTGCTCGGTGACTCCCAGGCGGGGAGCGTCCACTCCGTGGAAACGCTGGACGAAGGAAGGGTTCACGTCCCAGAGGACAGAGCCGGGCAGCATGAGATTTCATCACACCACCCACAATGGCACGCAATTGAAAACTTATAAATTATTTATTTCTGGAATTTTCCATTTAGTATTTTGAGACCATGGTTGACCTCTGGTGATGGAAATGCTGGAAAGCACAGCCAAGGACAAAGGGGCTATTGTCCTTACTTTTCTTACCCCAGCTTGGTCTGTTGGCCACTTGAGAAAAAAGCTGTTTTTAACCACAAATCAGCGAAGCTCTATTCTTCAAGTGTTTTTATCCTTAGATGAAAATGTATGATTTCTACAGAATGGATTAGTTCTTAGTTATGGATTGGTAAAAGGGAAACCATGATAACAACAGCTTCTATTTATTGAAATGTTATTTACTGACAATTACGTGCCACGACAGAGCTAAGTATTACACAGGTATTCATTCTCAGTGCTTTTCCAAATTTTTAAATGTTCACCACTGGATATTTATAAGATAATTTTAGGCAGTATACAGACTAAAAAAAGCTTTTTAGATATAGATTTATTTTAATGTGCCTTAGGAAAAAATGTAATGACATATTAAATCAGTGACTTCATGGATATTATGAATATGATTCAGGATGAGGCTACGCTCTCCACATCCTTAAATACCTAATTTAAACGTAGTTCAAAGAAATAAGTGTGAAGTATATAATAGTACAGGTACTACTGCATATGACAATAATCGCGGAGGTGCTGAGAGAGACTGACTCCTTGGGCCCTTCCACATGATTTCACGGGTTACTAAAAACATGGGGAAGAAGGCAGAAGGGCCCAGTGTGTGTGTGTGTGTGTGTGTGTGTGTGTGTGTGTGTGTGTGTGTTTAGGGCTCTGGGGTCAGCCCGCAGGTTCAGCTCCCGGCTCTCCTGTTTATCTCACTCTCTGAGCTCAGACAAGTCACTTGGTCACTTGGCTTTTCCATGTCTCAGTTTCCCCACCTGCAAAATGTGGGTGATGATAGGATCTACCTCACAGTGGCAGACCTGAGAGTCAAACACAGGTGTCTTGGCTGTCAAAGGCCACACCATGAGCTCCCCTGAGCCAGCAAATGGGTTTTACGTCGTGTGTAATTTGAAGGATTGGAAGAAGCTGCCTGTGCTACTGGGTTGACAAGTATTTGAGGCTTCATTGGGAAAAGCGACTAAGGGATGTAAGACGCCTGCCTGGACGTGCATTCCCTGCCTCACATTCTGTTGCTGTCCACCTGCAGGCCCCTATCACCAGCTCGCAGAAGACCCCAGCAGGCACACAAGGACCTGCAGGAAGAGCGACGGGAACACAAGGTAATCCAACTGCTTAGGTTCTTTCTACATTTTCTTATTGCTATTACGACCATACTGAGAAAGACATGTCATTTTCTAAGAATAAGGCTTCTACTTTAAAATTAACATGTTGCATGAAAGTATTTTGCATTAATCAAATGTTATTGGGCGCCTCTTCAGTTACTTTCTACAAAGGCTACCTATTTACATGTTTTAGCAAACTTAGCAGTTGTCAGATTTTCTGAAAGGAAAAGAAGGAGAAGGTAGAGGAGAAGGGAGCAAGACGGGGAGGATGAAGAGGAAAGAGAAAGAGGAGGAGTCAAAGTGGGGGAGGGGAGCAGCAGAGCGTGCACCCCAGGTATTGTAGGACGACCTTGGCCAGTTGTTGGCTGATGCTGTCAATGCATTCTTCCAACACTGGAAGTTCTCAAAATCAATGAATGTGTCCGGCACCAACTGACCCTCCCCGGGCGTTTGATCCAGTCCAAGCAGAGCGCAGATGCACCATCACGATCAGCCTTTTGAAGCATAGTGGGGCAATGGCCCCAAATGGGCCCTTTCAGGAGGTGACAGATCCAGGCTTTCCTGCACTGTGGCTGCCTCCTGCTAGCAGTTCGCACCCAGTCTTGCCATCATCTCGGTACTCGTCCAGCCATCTGCCATGGGGAGAGGGGAGACCACTAACATGAGAGAGTATTAAAAGAAGGCACATTACTTAGAAAGAAGAAATATGAAAAGGATTTAAAGAGGCCTTCAGAGAGAAGCTTACAGTTTTTAAAAAGCATTTAAAAATTTTTGAAAAGCAAGCCACATCAAATTACCTTTAGGAGTCCAACCTCAGCCAACCTTTATCCTACACTCAAGTTGCAAGGTCATATTGGTTCACCCGAAAATTTTGGCTTTTAGAAAAGTCCTATGGTAACATCACAAACATTATAATATGTCTTAAATTGGAAACATTTCTCATTTGGAGTTTCCATAACTTTGGCTGTTATTTCTCTCCTGTCGTGTGACTGGGAGGTGTATACAGTGGCTAAACCCTGAGACTCTGGAACAGCACCCTTCAAGAGAAATAGATCAGAAGCCACATATTGTAAAAAAGTAGAAAGAAAAAGGTAAAATTAATTTTAATATTTTTCATTTCCATAAATTCAAAGGAATATCATTTCAACATGTATTCAATATAACAATCACATTCCTTTTTATTCTACATTTTTGAAAACTGGTATATATCTGACACTTACGGCACATCTTAATTCGGAATAGCCCCAGTACAGTAGACACAAGTGGCTTGTGGCCTCCCGTGGGACAATATAGTTCTAGAATCAGACATACTTGGATCTGAGTTCTGACTCCACCACTTATGTTTGGATAAGAAAATTACTCTCCTTGTGCCTGAGGTTCCTTGTATGTGAAATGGAAATAACAGAGTCTAGCCACAGGTTTGTTGTGAGGATCCAAAGTGTTCAAGTGTGAAGTTCTGGTTTCACTGTGAAGCCTGTTCCTTGGTGAGAGTCCGAGAAATGCTTGTGATGCATGTCCTTCTGATTTTCTCCCCAGCAATGCACAAAACAGGATGGAAACCTCTGAGGGTCCCACAACAGCATAGATCCCTCTAGGTTTTGGTTATTTTTAAACTCCACTATAAGGTTATAAGTGACTTCTTTCTCAGAGACCCCTCTTTTTTCATAATTATTAATAGAAGGGGATTTGAGATTAAACAGTGTTGATATGTCTTGCTGGGGAAGACAGTAAAACCTGTGTCTTCTAAACTCTCCAAAATCTACATAGAATTTTCTGACAAAACCATTTTTTAACAAATTCAGTATCTTGTGCAAGTACCTCTTCCATAGAAGATAAGTCACAAAATGATGGTGATACAATAGAAACAACAGATTGATAGACACTAAATTATAATTTTCCACAGTGCGAAGGGACCAGGATACCCTGGTCTCTGACTAACTCGTCTACGAGTTGTGCATGTCATTAATTTCTTTAGGTTAGTTTTCTCATCTGTCAAAGTATGAGACTAAATGTCCTGTATGGTTTCTTCTACCTCTGATGGAATAGCAAGAAGGCCTTTTTCTTTTCTTACTTATGCGACCTTGGGCCCTCAGGGAAAATGAGCAATGAAAACTGTTACTACTGCTACAGTAAAGCTAATAATAACAGTGCAATGATAAGCCTGTGTGCAGTTTGTAATTATACAATATAGTATAATATAATAAAATATCTTAAATATTTCCACCTGCATAGTTTTGTTCCTATAAATCCAATTTCCAAGGTTTGTAATTATTCTAAAATGTAGAAATAAGTCACCTCCATATTGACTTCCACTTCTTTGCTTTGCCAGTGAAATTAATTTGGACTTTGAAGAGAATGTGACTATTATCACCTGCTCTTGATGACTTTTGATTTTGTTAAATGTGATGCATTTAGAAAAATAATCTTTTATTTATTCCTTCCTTATTTCATAGTTACTATCACATCCAGAGCAATAAAACTATATTGTATAATATCAAACATAGCTTCATATGATACCAAATATCTAGACATGGTTTAGAACCAAATGTTGTATATATGCTGGCCAATATAGTAGTCACTAACCATCTGTCTGTTGAGCATTTGAAGAGTAGTTAGTACAACCAAATAACTGAATTTTTTATTTGATTTGATTTAATTAATTTAAATTTAATTAGCCATATGTTGCTAGGGGCTACCATATTGGACTGTGCAGATACATACTTTTTAAAAAAGTAAAAGTCAATTATTTGGAGAGTTCTAAATACTTGACATAGGTCCTAGAAATAAAGGTAAGTTTTCCCCCTTCATTTGCATGTATGGTATTGTATCCAAAGATTTATTTTTTAATCTAAAATTGCTTCTATGACAATAACATTTACCATCATGGAGCCTCTAATAATCGCAGGACATTTTGTAGATAGTTTACGTACATTGTCGGAAACCCTCAAACAACCCTGCAAAATAGGTGTCATTACTGCCATTTTACATGAGAACAAACTGAGGCTCCCAGAGCTAGTAAGTAATTCAAATGTAGTTCTAAAAAACTTCAATCTTTGCTCCTTGAACTCCCACTAATGAATAAGATTTTTCACAAAATAAAGACATAATGTCTGTCCTCAGAGCTTGAATTTTATAAAATGACAATAACTACTATGATTTGCATGCGTTTTAAATGAATGTGTATTGAGAAAAGAAACAGAAGATCCAAGAGGTGTTACAAATTTTGTTCAAGTAAAATATAACAGGACTTGGTATAGTGCCTGACACCTAGCAGACATGCAATGTTTTTGCATAAATAAATGGATGAATAAATTAATATACACACTGCATGAGTTCTCTAGATTCAAGGAATCTGTAATCTCATGGACACCTTGACCTCTGGGTCTTCACAGCACACACAAGTCTCTATCATGGCCCTTAGGACGCTAATGTTTGTTCTCACATGGGAGACCGTGGGTCCTTGCAGACAGACTGGATTGCCTTATTGCTACATCTGCAATGTCCACTCCACTTCTTCATACGGTAGGTGGCCAATTAGCATTTGTACAGTGACTGGATGAGTCAACATATCCTATAGATTAATTAATAATGGAGGGAAATTAATTTTATAATTTCTATTTGTAGTGTACTTTGTCTTAAGGTGTATTTGCTATTCATAATAATTTTATAAAGTAGATGGGGAAGATTTAATCATTTTCCTCAGAAAATGTTGAAAACTGAGAATCAGAGAGTTTAAGTGATTCACCTATGACCACATAGCCAAGGACTTACAGAGCTCCTCCTGCAACTTGATTATATTATATCTATACCACATTAGTATAATGGATTAGAGTTCATAGTTCATACACATAACTCCACTAGGCTTTAAGTTCCTCCCAGTGAACTGGGAGGAACAGGTATCGTTCGAGTCTTACATATGAGGACACTGAACCTCATAGAAGTTGAGAGTAGTACCCAAGCTTGCAGAACTAGCAAGGATCTTAGCAAGTATTTGAGAGGTGGAAATGGGAACCTGTTTTCTAAGTCCTAATCCAGTTTTCATTCCATTTCAGGATGCTTTTTCCAGAAGAGAAAAATGTTAGGTATAACAGAGAAAGAGAGAATCACTAGTGCTGATAAGGAACAGCTTCCTGTGGAGAGAAGCCTTCCGCTCTGGTTTTAAAGGGAGGGAATGATGTTGCCCAATAGCTGGGAGGAGGCATGCTGAATGACACAGCTGGAATGAATTGGATAAACGAGTGCATAATTTTGCATAATGGTGTGCAAAGTAACAGCATACCTGTTGCATGGAAACAGCACCTCTTGACTGCTATCTTCCCCTTCAGACTTAACAACAATACTCTCAAGATACCACCCATTACCTGCGTAAATTGACAAAAGAGATTACTTTAACTCTTCAGCATAAAATATACTAGCATTGTGATTTTATTCATAGACTCTCCAAATGTTCCTTTTAAAGTATGCTTGTCAGGTAATTTGGGTACAAAAATATGCACCAAATTAGACCAGCAGAGAAATGAAAGCATGAGTGAGTAACCCAATTACTCAGAGTAGTCGAAGCAGAGGAAAAGAGAAGATTCCCTATTGTGGACACAAACTTTCTATAAAATTCTAAACAATGATTATTTAAAAGCACATGAACCAAGAAGAAAGAAAGAAGCACATTCACATAAATGTGTTCAGTTATATTAAGTTATAGAAGATTGACACATGTAAATAAGAACGGCAAGTCACAATCAGTCACCATTCTTAATGGTGAAAATTTAGGAGTTATCACTGTTTAATGCACTTGCCGGCGCAATTAAAGAAAGAAGAAATGAAGAAAGTAAGGAAAGAGGAAAGGAAAGAAGGAAGAGAGAGGAGGGAAGATAGAAGGAATGAAAGGAGGGAAGAAGGGAGAAAGGAGAATAGAAGTGATAAGTGTTAGAAAAAAGAAGCAACTCTCATTATTCAAAGATGATATGACTTACTAAATTAAAACCCCAAATAAATTACAAAAAATGGTAGAATTAAGAGAGATGAGAAAAATAATGAGTTGTATAATAAATATATATAAATCCAGTGCATTTCTATTGGCCAAAAAGGAAGGGTTAAAAAACATAATTCAATAAAAGTTTCAATATTGAATCACTGCAAAAATGTAAGATTCTAGAAGTAAATCTAAAAACAGATGTAGTATAATTTATAGAAAGATTATCCAAACTTAAGGAGTGACAGCAAAGAAGGCATAAACAAATGAAAAACTATCCCATATTCATGAGTAGGAAGACATTGTAGAGATACCAATTTCTCACAAACCAATCTAAAACTTCAGTGTAGTTAAATCAAGTTCACCATAGTGTTTCACAAAAAAATCAACAGGCTGATGATAAAATGTATGTGGATGATAAAGGCCCAACTATACCACAAGCACTTCGGAACTAGAGTAAGGGAAGGGATTCACCCGACCAGTTAGCAAAATTTATCGTAAATCTATACTAATTAAGGCAATACAGAATTGGTACTGGCATAGATAATTTGACTATAGAACAGAAAAAAGAATTACGAATTGACCTACCACATTTATACAAACTTGACACAGGCAGCCTTGTACAGCACAGTAGTGTGGAACCATAAAAAGGCCCGAGAGCTGAAACCATGCCAAGCCATCTTGATAATCAATGTGGAAAAATTATGATCACTTGATGACGTTAAGCATTTTTTGAAACATCAAAAACTGTCTTACTGTGACTTAAAAACGTATACAAACATGAAAAAAATAGCAACACTAAACTTTGAATTTAAAACACTAGAAACATTAAAAATTAAAAGGTTTTATTTCTTTGCAAAAATAAAAAACTTAGGAACCTTTTAATGTACAAAATACATATATTTCAATATATTTTATATTTATGTATGTGTGTGTGTATATATATATGTGTATGGAATCCCCTAGGGGTAGAGAAGACTTTCTTCAGCAAGACACAAAATGTGCTGATTGTCAAAAAAAAACCACACTGTTAAATTCAACTACATTAAAATCAAGAATTTCAGTCATCAAAATATACCACAAACTGGAGAAGATGCTGTGGCAGTCTCTGCTGGTCCTTTCTCATTCTGGAATTTCTACAGTGCTGGAGCCCACTTTTCCCAGATGTCTTCACAACCATAGACCTGACTAATTTCTCAGTAACGAAATGTGGCCACAAGTCCTGTAGGCAGTTTCCATCTCACTTGCTAAAAAGACTCTCCTTCTATTCCATGTACTATGACTAGCTCTGACCACACAAAGGAGCAGGAGATTTAGGTGATGGGACAATCACAAGATGGTTGGACCCTGGGTCTCTGGCAGTCAGCTGGGCAGAGCTATCATAACCATTCAGTCTGTGGCTATTACCTGAGAGTGAGATAAGCTTCTATCTCTTTAAAACTATTTTTGAACACTTTTTTACCTTTAAGTATTATGGACAAGAACATGTATTTCCACAGAAGAGGAAATTCAATGGACAATAAAAAGATGAAAGAATGCTCACTCGTCCTAAAAATCAGGGTAATGCAAATTAAGGCCACAATGAGTACTGTTTATACCCAGTTAATAAAGGCAAGAATTAAGTACCGGGTGTTGGTGAGAATATGGTATGATAGAAATTCTTATACATCATAGGTAAGAATAAAACTTAGTATCACTTTTGAAACAAGTAGTTTATCCTATAAAAGCCAGATATGATCATGCCTATCGACCTAGCAATTGGCTTCTCTGGATTTACCCTAGAGCAGAGTTTTCTCAGCATCAGCACTATTGACATTGGGGCCCAATAATTCTTTGCTGTGGGGCTGTGCTGTGTCTTGTAGGAGGCTTAGCAGCATCTCAGGCCTCTATTCACCAGCTGCTGGTAGCACTCCCTGCCAGTTGTGACAACCAAAAAAAGTCCCTGGGGCACGGGGTGAGGTACAAGTTTGCCCCAGGTTGGGAACCACCACCCTAGAAGAACTCTTGCTTTTATGCACTAGGAGACATAACAAGAATGTTTAAGTTTGTTTGTAACAGTCAAACTGAGAACAAAAAAAACTATCCATTAATAAGAGATGGATAGATTGATTATATGTAATTATGCAATAGAACATTTCATAGTGGTGAAAATAAATTATCTATTACACTACATATGAAAGAATCTTGAGTGGAAAAAAGTCATGTCACAAAAGATGTCATACAGCACATCGCAAATTTTACAAAATGCAAACTATCAGAGTATTTTAAAGTATGCCTAAGTGATTAGTAAAGCCTTTTTCTGAAAAAGCAAAGATTTTAAAAATCAAGAATAAACAAGGTTATCAGTGTGGATACTTCGGGGGAGAGGATAGTAGAGGTAAATACAGGTAGAATCACTGATCCTGGTGACATTCTAGGCTTCAGTTAGGTAAGGGGCTATCTGACTTTACATAGTACACATTTCAAAATTGAAAAGAAGGAAAAAACATAGCCTAGATATTCTGACCATTATGGTATTTTTTGTTTTAGTGGAAAGAATGTAGGAAGGATAGCTTAGTGAAAGAATTTTCAAATCATATTGTAGCAATTATTTTTTACTTTCCATAACTAAGTTTCAAAGACCCTAATCCCATCAGTCAAAGCAGCCCATCGAAATTCCCAAGTATTCAGCCAAAATCTAGCCCTTGCTCCCAGCCTCCCTACCATATTTTTATCTTTTCCTGTGAAGGTTTTCATGTCCTTCTGGACTCAGGTCCCCTTGCCAAATGGCACAATACCACTCTGAGGGTAACTTCCAAATATTTATCATACTTTATTCCAGTTTAATATAATTATTTCACATGTGTCTGCCACCAATGGACCCTGCCTGTGAGCACAGTGACCCCCTGCACCTTGTGCAAGTGCTGGCACCCAGCAGGCCTCAGAAAATAACTCTTATGTTGGAAAGCAGTCTGAGGGCCAATTCAATCAGAATCCCTGAAAGGTGCTCATCTTGAAACAAACAAAAAAGAACCAACTTTTTGTTTTATTAATCTT